>CM062568.1:70907485-70977485 GCA_031468815.1 Morus bassanus
TCCCCCCCCGGGGCCAGGGCACCCCGCCCGGGGGGACAGAGCCCCAAAACTCCCGAGGCCGTCGGTGCGGCGGGGGCGGGGGGGCGGGGGGAGAGGGGACGGGGGACACGGGGACACGGGGGACACGGGGGTTGCCGGTTCAAAGGCCGCCCCAAAAGTGTCCCAGTTGGTGCGATGCCTCCCACGGACCCGAGGCCTGCGCGGGAGCAAGAGCGGCTCATTAAACACAGGCACGAGCACCACGCACGGGTCGGGGTAACCTGAGGTGCCACGCAGGTCTTTTTTTTCTCCCCCCCCCCCCCCCCAAATAAGGCGCCTAAGCCTCTGGAGATGCAATAAAACGACTCGGGGTTTTTTTAGAGCATTTAATATTTAATCGCCGTATTAAACCTGGAAAAGTAGCGCTTTTTTTTTTTTCCCTTCACCCGTCCCCCCAAGCTGGCCACTCCTCCCCCCCCCCCTTCTCCCCCCCCCCCCCCCGATTTCTCTATTTTGGAGAGCCAGCTCCGGGCTCCCCCCCGCCTCCCGCCCTGCCCACACCGGGAGCATCACCGGGAGCATCACCGGGCACAAGTCGTCGCCGTCGGGACACTCGCAGGCGTTAACCTCGACTAAAACCGACACCACCGCCGGCCACCACAGCTCAGCTGGGCACAGCCCGGCTCTCAGCCCCTTACCCCAAGCGCCCGCTTCCTTTTCCTCCGTTTCCCCCCCAAGTGGTTGCAAGAGGGGATAGGAGGGAGAAATTTAGTCTTTTTGTGGTATTCCTGGCCTAAGCACGGCTGCTTCTCACCCCCCCACACCCCACACCCCCCGCCACGGAGCTGGGCAGGGGCGGACACGCGTGGCTGCAGCATCCTCTAACGCACCTGCAAGGGGGGATGTCCCGGGCAGCCCCCCGGGCCGGGGGGCGGGGGGGGGGGGAAGCGGCGGCCCCGGGGAGGGGGTGGGTGGGTTTGAAGGCACTTTGTTCCCCCGTGCTGGAGCCCCAGCAGTTTCCGTGCGACTGGGAAAGTTTATTCTTGCCTCCATAAAGGAAAGACCAATTGGAGCCCTGGAAATCACACAGCCCATAAATATGATAGATCCTGGCAAGATGAACTCCCCGCCTAAAGACCTAACAACATACACACACCAAAAAAAAAAAAAAAAAAAAAAAAAACAAAAAAAAAAGAAGAAAAAGAAAAAAGAAAAAGAAAAAGAAAAAAGAAAGAAAGAAAAAAGAAAAAAGAAAAAAAGGGGGGGAAAAGAGAGAGAAAAGTAATCAAAGAGAGAAAACGACCAAGAAGAATATACACTTTTCATTTAAAGTATTCCTGGGTCTTCATTTGGAAAACGGAGTCAAGTCTCCGCGTGTATTGACCGTGCGGGAAAACGGTTGAGATATTTACATGAACAAAACTTTCCACCCACCGATTTGGCGAAATAAGCACTAGCAATATTCCAGACTAGTAAAACACATTTCCAGAGCGCGATTCTCCTCAGAAACGTGGTGGCTTACTCGAGATTTGCCGTAGTTCACCGAACATTTCCCTCGCCCCTGAAGCGGGGCGGGGGGGGGTTGGAGTTGAAAGAGCCCAGCAAAGTCCTGCATCCCGGGCTTGGGAGCGAGCGGATTTCCCCCCGGCTTCCCTCTGCCCCCCCAACCTCCCATGTGTAACCCGCGTTATATCTTAAACAAAGCAAGAGTTAGCAGCTCAGCTCCTCCGCTGCGTGTCCGCCCCGGTTAGCAGCAGGAGCAGCAGCAGCAGACCTCGGGGTACCGCAAGCGAACGGAAAACTAATGCTAAAAGGAGCAACAAGTTAATTCGGCGAAACTTCCCTTTGCTGGCTGCCTTCGAAGGGCCCGGCGCGGCTGGGACGGCGGGGGGGTGCCGGCCGTGGCACCCTCACCCTAAAGGGGCTACAGGGAGCGGGGGGTGGGTTTCACCCCCCCCTTCTTCTAATAAATGCCTGTTTTGTCCGAATGGACGCCTGTGGAAAATGGATGTAGAAGCGATACTGTCGCGGAGGTAGGGAAAAGAAAGTGCGTGTTTACCGTGTTTAGTATTCATTTACTTATAGTGGGAAATGATGAGGTATCTACTAATATAACCGTGGAGACCAACTGCCTAATTAGCATTTACAAATTAAAATGTTAAACATAAAGACATATTCCGTATACAGTCTGCTATATGTAAAACACATCCGTGCATAATACAGCAGTCAGCTGAAAACGTGAAGTTGACTGGCTTCCAGATATGTAGCGTTCTTGGCTAATGGGATCTGCTCTGGGGTTTTCAGGCTTACCCATGCTGTAGTTCATCGTTCTTATGACCACGCTGATAGCTGCGCTAGGGATATTGCGCTAACCCATCTGGAGAAAATGGGAAAATATACGGACTACTTTTAAAGGCTGACGATAATAACGATAAACACAATAGGCATGGCGGATCATTTCTCCATACCTTTTATTCTGAAGGCTTCACTCAGAACCTTATTTATTGTTTTGAGCGTAACAAAGCGTTTCGGGTTCTGTAATAAATTAGAACAATAATACAGAACTGCACATGCAAAGCAAGATAGCTTTTAAAATAGAGGTCCTTTCTTTCCCAGCTGCATAATTCTGATATCACCCAACGCGTCGTGCTGAGGGTTCACCTCACACGGACTGTAATGAAAGTTGCCAAATGAATGGAACAATCTATCTGTTGACTTGAGCTCAACGTCGACACATTACATACGGTGGAA
The DNA here is from genome assembly GCA_031468815.1 of Morus bassanus. Lineage (NCBI taxonomy): Eukaryota > Metazoa > Chordata > Aves > Suliformes > Sulidae > Morus > Morus bassanus. Next base: position 70,910,216 of record CM062568.1, read on the forward strand.
ACCTAATGCTCCCACCGCCGTTAAAATCAGAGGGATATATGGTTCCAATCCAGCTCCTTGAACATGTAGATTTTTATTTATAAGAATAATTGTGCATGTAGCGACATAAAAAGGGGATTTACAAGTTGGAGTCTTTTAAAAGAGACTGTGAAAACCTTAGCCCCGCTTTTATTAGACATGATATCATTCTGATTTGCGTGCTTGCCATCTCAATAGCGTTTCACATGTGAGAAAAAAAATGAGAGATCCATATGCATTACATAGATTTTCTTTTACGCGCATAAGGACTGGCAGTCTCTTAGTGGATAAGAGGGTGAATAATTGCGATACACCAGAAAACAGTTCGTGCGGTTTGGCAGCTCTGTTTTTTATTATTACATTTTTTGACATTTGAACTTGTCTATTGTCTGAGGAGCTCAGTGCAGATTGCAGTAGGTCAACCTTAAGGCTGCTCTTTTTGGCATTGCACACAAACATGCACACGCTGTCTGTTCTCCTTGCGTGAACGCAGCAGCTACAGTTTTACGGTGGTTTTTTTTTTTTTTTTTTTTTTTTTTTTTTTTTTTTTTAAATGCACGTATATTTATATTTATCTAATCTGCTTGGGGTTTTCACGGTCGTGTGCTGCTGAGTTTGTACGCGCGTTCATTTTACACCGTTCCTCCCACCTCTGTATTTTGCCTGATGTTGGATACTTTTAAGTACCCGGTCGCTTTTACAGCGGTATAATTCCAGCAGCACGATGTTTGATAAAAGGGACTTCGGTAGCCCTGGGATTAAATGACATATTTCCCCGCAGCTTCGCTCAACTCCGTCATGACTCCCACAGTCAAAAGTTAACGTTATTCATCATCTCCTCCCATTTATTCCCTTCTCCCCTCTCTAAATTCAGCCCCGCCATCCGACTTCTGAAACAATTTCTTGCCGCCTGCTAGACCTTAAGGGGGGAGGGAAGGAAAGGGGGGGGGTGTCAGAGGCGGGGACCCACAATCCGGCGGGGGGCCCGCCGCCACCCCGCGGCCTCGGGGGTGCCCCCCCCTCCCCGCCCCGCCGGCCCTTCCGCGGGCGCGGAGCGGGCCGCGGGCGCGCAGGGGTCCCAGCAAACGCCCTCCCGGGCGGGGCGCAGGGGGGAGAGGGAGCCGCTGTTGGGGGGGGTGGTGGTGGAAATGCGAGCTAAGGATGGATCCCCCCGGGGTGGGAGGGGGAAGGGGAGCCGGAAAAGTGGATCAAGCCCAGGTAGGAGAGTCAGGAGAGCCGGAAAACCAGAGATTGCGCCTAAATAACTTTTCCCTGGAGTGATTTGCGCCTCTTCCTCTTTCTTCTCTCGTTTGGTTGGTGCCGTTTTAAATTGAGACGCTTCCCTCGTCTGCCTGCGTGCAGGGACTCAGGCCGAACAACAGCCGATCTCTTCCTCTAGCAGTCTTTCATTTAAATTTGTATCTATGTGCATATATAAGCATACGCGTAGATGGGGACACGTACACCCAGGCATGCACGACGCATATAAGTCTAGAATTGTTCCCCTCTTCCCTTCACTCTCCCCCTTCCTTCTTTAACAAGCGCCTGATAACGCGTTTAAGGCTTGTTATTTGAACTCTCAGATCAGCATGCAGAAATGTAATTGCATCGTTTTTCATCAGGAAAGAAAAGAAGGAGGAGGAAGCCCCCCCCCCCCCCCCCCCCCCCCGCACACAGACACCCAGTGCTCGGTAATCGCTGAGTCACCGCATTGGGGGTCAGTGGGTAAACACGAAGGAGAGAGCAGCATCTTATTGAAAACCCCGGCGCAAACCGCATCCCTCCTCACCTCCGGCCCGGAGATCCCTCCCCTCCCCTCCTTCCCCTGGATTTATTAATCCGGACTTGGAATAAAGTGGCCCAAGTGGGGCCAGAACCCTCTTTTGGGGCTGGATGTCCTCCTCAGGAGCAGTGGGACCCGCTTTGTTGTGGCGGGGGCGGGGGGTAGAAAATCAACATTAAACCGCTATTTGGGCTGCCGGTAATGGGCTTCGGTTTGGAGGGGGGTGGGGGGGGGAGAAAGAGGAGGAGGGGGAAAGGGGGAAACACCGGCCAGTTCACCTAGGGATGTAAAGAAAGGGAAAGGTTTCTCTGGGGCTGGGCTCTGATCTGGGCATGTTTATTCCTCTTTAAACGCTATTGTTCCTGCCAGCCTTTGACACAAACAGAAGGGGCGGGGGGGGGGGGGGGGGGGGGGGGGGTGTGACTGGAACAAAGCTGCTCAAACCCAAGCAACCCCCAAAGGCGGAGGAATACTTTCTTTTCTTCCCTTTAAAAATGTATGTGACAAGACTTTCTGTTTGAGGTTGTTTTCTGGGTGTCGTCGTCCCCCCCCAGACCCCCCGCTGTGAGCTGAGCGGAGTGCCTGGCTGTGATTCACTTACCAGGGCCCGTTTTGAGAGGTACATGTCCCCCCAGGTGGGTGCCCGGGAGCCTCGCGGGGACAGCTTCTTGGGCCCCCGGCTGCCGGTGGTGGTTTGAAGGAGCAAGACTTGAAATCGGTTTGCGGCATGGCCTGCAGTGGGAAACAAAGAGGCAGAAATGTTGGGAGCCCAAGGAGAGCCTGAAATACAGAGAGGCATTGAGCTTCCCAGAGATGCTTCAGCTTCTCAGTGGGGGACAGAGCAGGATCCTTTTTGGGCTGGCTCTGTGCAGTTGAGGGCTGGACTGTACAGCCCACGCTGAATCAGAGGCATTGTGTGCAAATGAATAAGTGCACATTGTTTTGAGATGCCGCTATTGTATTTGGGGTTGGGGGGAGGAGGGGGTTATATTTTGTGTGCGTGTGCGGGTCTGTGTGCTTTCAAAAGGTGAGTGCAGATTGCAATAGTTGCTGCTCTGTTTTTGTTTGTCAAACAGGGCCCTTCTCTTGGGAGAGGGGCATGTGGCGGATCCCAGCCCAGGATTACATTAATCAAAGCATTATTTCCCCAGGGATGTGCAGCACAAATGATAGTAAATCCCAATAAAATTGGATCGCTGAGAAATTGAACGCTTAAAGTAATCTGCTCTGCCTGATAAAAACTTCAAATTTATAAGATATTATGCATCCCCACCCCCAAACACCTTAGGTATCATCGCTATGTGCGCGTATTATACATCTATCTGTAGGAGAGAAATCACTGCTCAGTTTAACAGGCCTGTCACTATTGAATATATACATATACACAGCTATAAGTGCATGTGCATGTGTGCACGCGCACATGTATTTCACACACACGCACACGCAGAGTCATAAAATGAGCTAAAATCTATATGTCCAAACCAATAATGACTATGGTCAATATTTTAAGGACTTTGCATACACCACCTTTGCTGTGGCAGGTGCTGTAGAAGGCTGGGACGAGGCTGTACGTGGTTGTGTACCAGTGCTGTAATCTTGCCTGGGGACTCTATTTTCTCTTGCTTTTTACTGATGCTCGCCATGGGCCTCCATGACGGCACCTGCGACCTCAGCCCCGCTAGAAGCAGCTTTGCTTTTTAAAGCTGAGACCACAGGGGTGGTAGGGAAATAAAAAAAAAAAACAAAACAAAACAACGGACCATGGACATGAGCGTTTGAAGCTGAGTTTAGAAAGCCTGTGAGGGGATGAGCTTCAGAAAGAAATTGCCTTGGATGGGGTGGGCATAGTTGAAAGAAGGGAAGGTTTTCCCAGGCCAATTATTTTGCCTCGGACGGGCAGCGTGCTGCACCCACAGCCCCTCTGCACAGGGCCAGGCCGCCCCTATCCCTTGGTGAGGGCCAGCGAAGGCCAGGGTAGCCGCTGGCCACGCACTAGCTTCAGAACCTCAGTCTCAGCTACTTCCTCTCTGCAGAGGGAAAGTTGGTTTATAATTGCAGCCGTAGGACATGACAGTAGGGTCAAAGAGATCCACTGTCCCGCAGGAAAAAAAATAATAAGTTGCTTTTGCCCTCCTTCTCCTCCCCCTAAAAGACCACTGTGCTTCCAAATGTGAAGGGGGCAGAAGGCATTTCCACTCACCCGGCTGAAACTCTTTGAAAGGCTGCGAGTTTCCCCCGCAGTTATAAATGCCGATCATTCCTCCTACCCCCGTCCTCCCTCGCCGTGTCCAGAGCCCGACCGGCTGTAGGACCCCGTTCGCCCCGCGGGACCCCACGCGTGACCGTGACCGGTCCTGCCCACTGCCCTGCGGCGGATGCGTCCCGTACGCCTCTCCTTGCCCTTTTCTTTTCTGGCATCGCCAGGCAAACCCAAGAGGGCTTATCCTTTCCCCTGGCGTGGGGTTTTCCTGCCCTGTCCCGGCCCCGGGGGCTTGCGGTGAAGGGCGGGGGGAGGCGGCCCCGGCCCCGCAGCGCCCCGCGTGGGGGGGGGACAGGACACGGGGACCCTGCTGCCCCCGCTGCTTGCGGGAAGGGAGGCGGCGGGGGGAGGCTGAGCCCTCTCCCAGCCCCGAAATGACGCAGCCCCGGCTCCAGCATCGTCTCCCCTTTGGGCTGGCTCCATTTCAGGAGCTCCGTCTCCCCCCACCCCCTTCTTCCCAGCCTTCCTCCTTCCTCCTCCTCCTCGCCTCACCGTCACTCTCAAACACCCCCCCCCCCCCCCGCGCCCGCTCCCCCGCTCCCCCCCGCCGCCCCAAACTCCTTCCTCAGGACCGTGGGATGCTGGTGAGCTCTGGTGAGAGTTGCCGGTCTCCATTTCCAAGCGGGGAGCCGCCGGGAGCGGTGAGGCAGCCGGCGGCGGGGGGGGGGGAGGGCTGTGCGGGCCGGGGGGGGGGGGGAGCAGCGGGGGAGGGGGGGGCGAGGGAGGCGATGAATGAAGGAGGGGGAGAGGGGGCGGCCCTGCACCCGTGCCCCCCCCCCCCCGAAGCACCCCACCTCCCGGGAAGGGGCAGCCCCCCCGCCCCGCCCGCCCCTGCCCGCCGCCGGCCCGGCGCAGCGGCGGCCCCGCACCGCTCCGCGCCCCCCCGCGCCGCTCCGCGCCCCCCCGCCCCCCACGGCAGGCAGCGCTGCCCCGCGCCCCCCCGACGGGGCTCCCGCCGCGCCCCGCATGACTCTCCTCGCCCTCCCCAGGCGTGTGCGGGGCGGGCGGGCGGGGACCCCCTCACCCCGCCACTGACGATGCCGCTTTTCCTCGACCCCCCCCCCAGCGCCTTTTCCTAAAAAAAACCCCCGAAAAACCAAACCCAAAACCACCCCCCCCTCCATTTGCATACCATTTGGCACCCTCGCTCGGTATTCCCCCGCACGCTTTTTAATCCCCCCTCCACCCCCGCCCAGACCGACCCTTCTCCCCCTCCCGCATCCCGGGTGCAACCGGATGACAAAAATCAAAGCTGGTTCCAATTTACCCCAGTTGTCTTCCTTTGAACACTCACAAGGTAGGTATGGCTCGGGGTGGGATACTGCGCTCCCACTCCCCATGTGTTCAGTAAGGTGCCTTCCTCCCCACCCCACCCCACCCTCCCCGCTTTCTTTTCCTTAATTGGCTCTGTCTTGATGTGCACTTGTTTTGTTTAGCCTATTTTAACATTGCGGACGAGGTAGGCAGAAAAAGGAGCGTTTGACTTGGTATGTCTCTCTGATTTTTTTTTTTTTTCCCTTCTCCCCACCTTCCGAGGTTAATTTGCATTTGAGGTCTAATTCATATTTCAAAATCCTGGCGTTTGAGGACCGTATAGGAACGGGGCATTCCTTTCTGTTTCTGAGCAGGAGACTCTCCTGTTGTTCATTCTTCTCCGTATAATTTCATTGTGTTCACAAGTGACAGGGATTTGCATCAGCTCTTCTGCAATTCATTTTTTTTTAAAGAGTTGGATCAAATTTTAAGGAAAAAAAAAGAATCTTATTTTTTACATTGCAAAGGGAGCAAATACCAGGCATTAAAAAAGGAGCATACGTTATTAACAATGTTGCAAACTTAAAGTTTAAGGCACAGACTATATATTCGTATAAATGTATTAATCTGCATTCCTCAGAGTTGGATTTCTAGCTCCTGAACATCTGATTTTGATGACAGTCAGAGAAAGTCGACTATATAAATACTGAGGTATATTTATAGTTCCTTACATCTATTTACAGGTGATTTTACTGCTGTTTGCTACCCTTGCTCCAGCACTAGGTAGTTATTTCACTCCTGAAAGGCATTTCATAGGATTAGATGCTGCTTTACTCATTAAAGATTTTCAGCCTGCCGAGGTATAACTTGCATCCCCATCTCTGGAAATAGTTATGTGGCCATGTGGACTTTATGGAAAGATTATAAAAGATACATGGTCATATAAAAGGATTCTGGTTTATATCCACAGTTCTTTCAGTTCTTTGGATGCGTTGAAGAATCCGTCTACATTTAGGCCTTTATAAGTCCTTTAAGGACTTCCTTCACATATTTTATTCATATATATAAAATGAATTTTATTTATATATGTAACGATTACATGAATGGCATATGTTGCATAATATGCATATGAGGCATTTCAAGTATTTCTACAAGCACACAAATATATTTTTCACAAATGTATGTGTGTGCGTACGTGCGTGTTTATACACGTGTGTGATGAAATTCATGCTGGAAGAGAAAACGACCCAAAATAAAAAATGTTCGTAAAGGAAAAGCTGTTAAGGTAGTTCACAGGGAGTTTGCATCTGGTGCCTTGCAAAAGTCACTTAAGTTACAGACTTTACTGTAAATATCTACATACACCCCATCTCAGCATAAAAATGTTTGTGCATATATTTGTCCTTCTAGAACTAACTAAACAGGGCTATGAATTATGCCTAAAAAGATGCTGCTGAGATAAAAAACTTATAAAATAGTAACGGGAAACGGAATTTTGTATAATGCCAACAACTTTAGCATGATTCTTGGCACAAGCAATTTAGTGCAATTTCATTTGTCTGAACCAGAGTGATATTACAAAGTGAATTAATAGAACATTAGTACTGAAAAAAAGAAACACTTCTTCCTTTGAAATATGAAGTGCCACTAACTTGAGATGAAACCTGAAAGTCAGTGAATAATATATGGGAAATATTAATATTTTAAATGTATCATATTTAAAATTGCTGTGAACTTAAACACGGTTTCATATCAAGAAAAAACAAGTAATTCATTTTAGGTTCCAATTTTATATGCAACATTTTACAAATGAAGCAATTCACTAAAGAAGTGAAGTCAGGTAGTAAGCATATTTTGTTATTTTGCACATGAAATATGGTCATTATGGAATATGAATTTAATTTGGGAAATGATAAAAAAGAACATTTGTTTTATTTTTCTACTGTGCTGCAAGGAAAACATTTTTAAGTAGCCGATTAATGAGATGAAATGAACTGATATGGCCCATAATACCTACATGGGCTTTTATACCTCATGAAACCGCACCACAACGGGACCTTTATAAAAAGTATGAAGTCAAGTAATGCAATCATATTTTAAATTTAGAATGGAAGTTGATACGATCCAGCCTGACGTCGTAAAAAGTGAGCCCTCTGGCACTTGGCATTACATTATTTAAAAATTACTCCTGCAAGGAAAGTTAATAGAAAGAGTGTAGCAGAGCTGAATCCCAGCACTTCAGCTCGGGGGCAAATTGCGGTGCCACCGCCTGCTTTGCTGTTGGTTTTAGTGGGGAGAAAGCGTAGCCCTCGGTCCTCTCCTTAGTACAAGCTCTATTGACTACAGCGTTTCACCGCCCTGCTCTAACAAGCAGGTACAGCTCAGCCTCTGGAAGCCAAACCCTGTGCTCCTCAAGGTGGGCCAAAACCTGCTCATCCCGTTCGTTGAAGCCACCTGGAGTTTTGTCTCATTGGAATGAGCAGGAGCTGGCCCTCGCTCCACTCCCTGCTGTATCTCCATCGGACCTTCATATCAATGGAGGGATTATTTTTGCAGTTATTTGATGTGGACAGAGTTAGGTCTGAGGGCCATATTGACCTTGCCCTTACGCCTAAGCCATCCAAGGGTTAGATCCGACCCACTTTGGCTCTGGTGAACCAGGCCAGCAGTAATTGCAGTCACTATGTATGATACATACGATACATATGACTGGGCATTTTGAACAGCTGGGCAAAAAAAGGTGTCTTTGCACTCGTGGAAAGTGCCGGATACATATGAGCTACGTGAAAAGGGCAGCTGCATGTTCTGGAAACAGTGACTTAGGAACTGTCTTGTTGGAGGACAGCAAAAGTCTGGTTAGTCCATAACCTTGTTGCCACCACGAGCTGGTTGCAGGTGCCACAGAAGGCGGCAGGTTGTTGTTGGTGGGGAGGGGACACGCCTGTCACCTGCCACACAGCAGATCTCTTTCTGGCCGCTTTTGCCCAAAGCCCTGGGATGTTTGCTATGCTTCCCCCAATTACCTCCCATTAATTTCAGTAGCTTGCGCTTTCATTACAAATGCCCAGCGCCCTTCTGAAACTCACTACAGCTATTTTAAATTCAGAATAACTGTGATGGGAAAAAAGATGCTTTCCCTTTTTAAACAGCTTTACCATTTTATCACAAGTTGTTTAAATATACATTCCTCTGCTGTGAAATAACCTTTCTTTCCACATTTATACCCGTATGCACAATGCTAACTCATAGCAGAAACAGCATTTTAAAACACTGTGTCATGCTTATAAGATAATTATTAATCTTGTCAGAATAAAAAGCATACTAAAAGTGCTCCATACAAAGGTTTGTGCCTTAATGTTTTTGAAAGTTTTTTTTTTAAGTAATCGGAGATGTCATAACAGAGGGAGAAACTATACGATATATAGCGCGTAGTAAAAGTGTATGACTCCTACAGGACTATTTAGAAATATACAAAGATTATTTTTCCTCCTTTTGGTTAGCACACTACTTGATGAAAAGGTACGTTTTTATTTTTATTCCTGCTTGTATCTCACAATTCTATGAAGATGATGTGAAACTACAAATTCCAAATTTTAGTAGCCATAAATGATATAAAAATAAGGGAGAGAAATGTTCATGATACGCATCTGGAGGGATAAATACACAATAATCATGCAATCTGATAGCAGAAAGAGTAACTATTTGACAACAGAACCAATGCTAAATAAAAACAGAATAATATTGTTCTAGTGAGAGATATAGCGAATAAAATGATACAACAAAAAGACACTTTTGAAACTCTCTCTGTGTTTAGGTCTTTCCCAGATGAATGGTCATTTTTAATGTTTTGCGACCACCGAGATATGGCTAGTGAACAAGTTAGTCAAAACTTTTCTGTCTTGATTTTCATATCCCATATCTAGAAATCCAAAAACATAACCTGTAGCAACTTCACTTAAAGGTAGGAAGGTGGTTTTGCTGTTCGTTGCTTGGGTTTTTCTTGAGACCTGATTTTGCCTACTCTGACTCATGTGCTGAAATTGCTGGGGCGTGTGAGCGGTGTTTGTGGGGTCATCTACTTATTTCGTGCAGGAGGGCCAGCTTTTTCATACTGGGGGTTCATACAGGCACAGGAGAGGGGTACTGCAGGAAAGGGACTGTTTTTAAAGGGCATTGGGCATTTACCGCTTCATTTGACTGCAGTGAGAACTGTGAAAACTCAGTATTTAAAAAAAAAAAGTGGCCACTTTTCTTTAGAAAGTCAAACGTGGACATAGAAATCTGACTTCTGGTATCTCTGGCTGAAAAAAAATGGTAAAATGCCATCCCTAGAAATTTCTGGTTTTATGTTTGTATAGGTTTAGCATCAGCCTTATGGATGTAAAGCACAAACCTACCTTTCCCCATGCAATAGCTGTTTGTTTTGCCTTTTCCTTCAGAGGGGTCCGAGAAATGATTAAACCACTGCTGCCCTGAAAAAGCCAGACATCAATGAGAGAAATTATTGTTTATTACTCAATTAAGAAAATAAGAAGTCTGGAATCTGCATAGGGTGAATTATGATTCTAAACGCTGATGTTTTCCTGAAATTAGGATCTTAGTACTGAACTCTTCCAGCTATTTCTTACTACCGTTAGGGAAGAATAAGATGCAAATGTAAAGACGTGTTAGAGGTACAGCTTTCTGCACTGTGACATGCTGAAACCTAAGGAAAATATAGCAAACGTTTTTGAGAGGCAGCCAATGGCTGGGGAGAGGAGAATATGCTGTAGATGCCTCTGTGCCAGTGAACCCCATAGCAGGTTGCGTGCACCTGGGGTTATGGGCTCCTTTTCAGACGAGGACAAGCCGGAGGGCTGAAACCCATGACTGGTTATCAGTCAAAGTCCCCTCAGTGTAGTGTCATCAGTTTTTGGGATCAATTTTGGCCGGACGGTGTTGAGCAGAAAGTGGGAAAGGGGCCCAATCCAAAGCTCTGTGCACCCCCGGTGCCCATACTCCAGTGGTAATTTCTTTGTCTGCAAGTGATGGGTGAAGCCATGACCCTCCTCCCAGCAACAGCAGGGACAAGCTGGCCCCACGTCCCCCTGCAGGAGCTGGGGTTCCCCGGGGCGGGAGCGGTGCCCCTCTTTGTTGTGCCGAACCCGTAAGGACAGGGCTCCCCTCCGCATCCCAACTTTGCTTTCATCTCTAACCGCGCTGCTAGGTTTTTATTTTATTTGAAATCCTGGCTTCATCTAGAAATGATTGGGCTGTGCTCAGCACTGGCTGTCTTGATAGGTTTGAAATTCCTGGGAAACCTCAGTACTGGCATTTTATAAACACAGTAAGCAAAGCACGCTGGAGTATTAATGGATGAAACGCATTTTAAAGGGGCACTATCACTTTGCAATTTCATCTTTTAAAATATATTGGCTAGGGGCAGTTTGGGGGAGTTGCAGCAAAGCCACAAGTGTTCTTTGCAATTTAAAGCTTCTGTGTTTTAATTATTTCTTTTTTCTGCTACTGTGAAGGATCCCTGGAGACAATGGGGGCTGTGACACTGAGGAACAGGTTATCCTGACTGCGCAGGGAGTGCCATAAAACCCACAAAATGGACACACAGAATAAAATGCAACACCTCCCACCCCTTCCCGGTTTCTCTAATTTCTGGCATTTATGGTAGTTACGTTACATCAGCAGCGGGTAAAAAGGAAAAAAAAGCAGACGGAAATGTGGTCCCTAAACTGACAGAGCCTCTTTGAATTTGTGTGAAGAACCATCTCAGGGACAAAAAAAGAGGGGGAAAAAAAAGACATACTATACTGTTCTGGATTTTATTTGTTTAAATGCAAATTTATGGAGCTGGCCACACACCAAAAATTGGAGAGTTTGGTACTGCAGTTGCTTTGGTGTATTTTCCAGCATTGTAATGGGCTACAGGGAGACAAAGGAGAATATGAATATATGGCAGTTGATATTTAGATTTGGGTGACATTTTTGCTTGTTGTAACTGTCATTTTTAAAAATCCATTTTCCTTCTATCATGCTATTGAATCACAGCAGACGTTGATATAGAAAAGCTGGAATTATTTAATAACCAAAATTAGGAGTGATTTTTGTACTATATTTCTCATTATCGACCTCTTGACTGATGAGGAATCCCAAGGTCCAGGCTAAACTTGCCCATGGGGTAGAATGGGCTATTAAAGAGTGAGATAACAGACGGACCTCTTCCTCACCCCCCCCCAAACCAGTTTCTTTATAAAGCAGTAGAAAGCAAACCCTTTCATAGAGCATCCAAAAGCAAGCTCAAGCATGACACTACTATCACACCTTTCACGGTATTTTTTTTCAGGAGTCTGCCCCCGATTTTAGTTCAAAGGAGCTGCTTTTGGGAATTGCATGTCTGGCTCTGGCGTCTGCCTGCTAAGGAAGAGGTATGCCCTTTGTCCCTCACCTGCAGATGGCTTGGATGCTTTTACTTTTCTGAGGCGAGCACTTCCCAGTGGGCTGCATTCAGAAAGTGCTTTTCATAGCATTAGGACAGAACCAAGTTACAAAAGAATATTAATCTAATACATTCCAAAATTCAAATATGTGTGATTAATAAGCATTATTATCTATAAATAAGGCTCTAATGATACTTTGGCAGTGTTGTAAACACAAGAATCAGAAGCAATTATTGTCATTATTGTTCTGCAAGTACTTTCCCTGAATACCAAATGGATATTACTGTCCAGCTCCTTGGCACATAGAAATCCTGTAAAGAAACAGTTGTCAGTCAGTAAGGTCTGGCCGGCTGCTGTTAACTATGTTTGTCTAAAATGCAGCGTACCTAAAGGCAAAGCCCACGAGTTATTGAAAGCAAGACGATTGTTGTTTTTAAAAAATTCTTCTTTGTCTTTTGCAACCCCTCCAAATGATGTTAAATAAAGCCTATGAGAAAGTTTTAACATCCTGTGAGATGAACTATTTGTGTGATGGCTGTGATTGAAAATGGAAACAGATTCTCTGCCAGAAAAGCTGCCCTTCTTTGTGTGAAACCCATAAAGGTGAGAACGTCCCAGCTGAAAGGTGGTGTGAAAATAATGACAAAGACCCCCCCCAGCCATTAGAGGTAACCCACGGCTAGTTTTCAAGGACGTGGGATGAAAGGGGCATTCATCCCCATTACGTTTACCTCTCCCCGGTCTGTACAGGTCCCATAGGCTCGAGTCACGCTGGTGGCCGGGTCCCACTTGCTGTGACACCCCCACTTGCCTTCCTTTGGCAGTCTCACCTCCCTCACCAAACCTCACCGCTTTAGACGGCGCCAGCCAACAGCAGCATTTTGTGGTGGGTGTCATGTTGTTCTTCAGATGCCAGGGTGTCATCGCGAGCGGGAACAGTGTGGGTCTGACTCTCCGAATCTGCAGAAGGAAAAAGAAAAAAAACCCCAAACCCCAAACAGTAAGCTTTACTTTCCAAATGTGTTCAATTCTTCTTTCCTCTCCTTGATATTTGGGGCGTGCAGCACCCTATACCATGTGGTTTAACATTTTGTTCTCTATTTGTAGGTCAACATTTCCATGATTAAACTTCATCCTTTATTCAGCCTGTTCTGGCTAGGCTTTGCAGCACATGTGATATAAGCTGTTTTCACAGCTAGTAGGCCAAATCTTACTCTGGATAAGGGAGCCAAACATATGTGACTGAGTCAGACACTTAAATCAGTTCCCTGGTAAATGGGAGATAACTCCAGGTGCAGTGTTGAACACTGAGAACCAAAAAAGTGGGAAGGGTGGCCAGCGTTCCTCCGTGTGGGAAAGGAGACATCCTATGCACACAGACAGTGAAATCGTAGCCCTGCCCAAATTTCGCTCTCCCACATTTGCCTGAGGGTACGGAGCCCTCGTCACTGAAGTCGTTGTGAATCTTTCCATTGACTTTGGTGGGCCCGGGCTCAGGCCAGCCTGGGGCAGACTCAGCTACAGCTGGGCATGGGACAGGCTTGCACTGGAGGCGGATGAGGTGGTAAGAAATGAGGCCCTTCTTGGAGAGCCCGCCTTGCACTCACAGCGTGCACAAGGTGGTTGCTGTGGGGACATGGAACACTCCACCTACGGTGCCCTGATTCTCTCACTTGCCCCTTTTCATCGCCCTTACATATCTGGCTCATTTACTGACTGAGGCTGGTGACTCTTCTTTCGCCTGGTGACAGGTATCTGTTGTTCTAACGCGGGGTTGGACTGGGCAACCTCTCCTCATAAATCAGTGGAACAATTCCTGGAGGTGCTGGCTGCCCGGAGTGAGCGTTACCCAACCCAGTAATCCTCGGTGCAGAAAATTTGCATTACAGGACTCTGTCTGGCTGTGTGGCCAGCAGCCCTCCTTCTCCTGTCCTTCTTTGCCATTGCCTGGTAACTCCGGTAAGTACAGGGAAGCCTACAGGGCTCGTTAAGTGCAAAGGGAAGAGCCAGACGAGCAGGCAGGTGTTATATATGATCCAGAGCTGCTATGTCATTGCTGTGTGACATTCCTACTTTCACCAGGGCGGGACTGGTGCTGGCTGTTGGGCTGCTACACAGCAAGTACGAGGGTTGACTAGAGTGAATAGTAAAGGAGAGCTCCTGCAGCAAGTCCGTGGAGGAAACATTTTCCTCAAATGGTAAAGGCTGTACCCATAATGTTGCAGAGAGAGGACTGCGATTCATCTATTATTGGTGACGAACTGCGGCATCACACAAGGGAGCTGGCAATGAACTGTTTCCCTCATGAATGAGCCCTTCCAGAGCTCCCCTTGGGCTGACTCCCTCAGCAAAAGGAATTACTCACAATGTAAATAGCAGGACTTTCAGTGACTTTTGCTTTTATCTTTATAGCCTGTCCTATAGCTTTTGTTCATTTGCTTTGATTTTTTCAATAGCTTTTTTCATTTAGAAAAAAACATCTCCTGCCCAAAACTAAATCTGCTTGCTAGATCTTCAGTGGATAAGCTCAAACAGTGAATACTGTGGCTGTGCGAGCACAGCATTACCCACTGTTTAGAAAGTCCTGTCCTGATAACACACATAGTGGCATGCAGGATGAAGTGGATGCACTACTCTGAGGCTTCAAGGACCTGCCTCATGGTTGGGCAAATCCTTGGGCATGCCTGTGGGCATCTGATCAACTTCCCTGCCATTGCATTGGGAAGAAAAGCCTGTTGACTCCAAGGAGAAAGTTGCTGAGGACTTAACAGAGGGCAGGTGCCTTCAGTGCTTGTCATGCGGTTAGGGGATTCTGTGCTGAAGTGAGGCACAGAAGTAGATGGTCTCGTCTGGTGTGCCTGGGGACATGAAATGGTGCAAGGCAGAGGGAGGAAGAATTGAACGCTCCTGGAAAGCAAAAGGGAGAGTACCACAATGCTGCCCTCAGTGGCATGAAACTTAATCAAGAATATGCTGGAATAAACCCATATGTGCTTCAAAGACACATCGGTGTCAAATTAGTGGAGAGGGGAATTCAGGCCAGTAAGATCTGCCGATAGGGTCAAGTGGCCTCCCTGTCCCTAGGTCTGCCTTTTGGAAACACAAGCTGTACTCTGGTTTCACTTTTAAAAGTGTGAGCCAAATCGTGGTGCTTACAGAAAGCAAGAGGAGTGGAAGAAGATGCAAAAGTCCTGTGATCAGGGTGCGAGAGGATCAGATCATGGTACGGTGCCGTGAAGTTGAGGAAAAGCAAATTAAGCTTTTTCTCTGCGGTTATTTAGACAAAGGAAGTTAAGTCACCATTTTCTTCTGCTTAAGTAACAATCTCCCTCTTCCAGAGTATAAAAGACCTCAGACCACACAGGAATGAATTAAGACTGTGGTACCAGATGTAATTTCAAGTTAATGAAGAGACAGTGTATTTTATATTATCTTTTCTCTTGTTTCTGATTGTCTTTTTTGGGGGTTGATATTACTGTAAGTAAATACATTTGTCTTTTGTTTCATTTTCCCCTTGTGACCTATTTCATTTAATTAGAAGGAAATGTGTAATAGGAAATGAGTAGCATCACACTGGGCTCCATCCAAAGCCTGTGAAATCATCAGGAATCTTTCCTGGGCTTTTCACGAGCGCTGGATCCAGCCCAGCAGAAAAGAGGGGCTATTTCCACCTTATCTGGAAGAATGTGTACTGCCAGCGTAAAAATATTACAGTTCTCATTTTAAGATCTGGCCTGGATACTAGGGGAGGATTTTGCTACTGCATATGCCTCTCTGTGCCACATGTTTCACATCTGTGGCAGCACGTTAAAGGATAAAGGTTCCTAAAACCTTAACTCCAAATATACATATAAAAAGAAGATACAAATTAAGGAAAAGATAAAAGATATTGATGGAAGTACAGGAGATGCTCTTTAACATGCATATTATTGACTCAATAGATTGTTACGGCTTCAGAGCTATTAGGGTCTGCTGTGTCAATGTGTACTTAGGGACTGTTTAATATGCAGATGGTTGACATGACAGACCGAAGCCATTACAGTCTATCATGTCAGGGGGGATACATGAATACGCACTTTGCCAACACTGTAAAAGGTCCCTTTAAAATACAGTTGCTGTGTATACTTAGCTGCTTTTTAAAATAATTTAATAGGTTTGGTTATTCTGATGCCCAGAGACTATAGAGTCTGGATTTATTAGCAACAAAATTTATTTCCAAATCAAGCCATTTTCCATGTGGAATGTGCAGTCAGGAGGACAGGGTGTAATCTTGGATACGCAGCTCCTATCAAATCTTGTAAAATTAGCTACTGCACTTGTGCCTGTGTAAAAGAGATCAGAATCTATCTGTCGGCATGTGTCTTTTTGAAGAATATAGTTTTGTCTTTTTGAGGGGTAAGGGAGAATGTCGTCTCTTTTTTCATTCAAATAATCTTCAGTAGCAATTAAATAGCTTATGCTACCTAAGAGATCAGTTATTACAAGATAAGCAGCATGACAGTTTGGAAAAACTGAATAAGTCTTTGATTATTTACTAAGTTTTGATATCTGCTATTTGCCTCAAAATGCTAAAAAGTGAAGTATAAGATACAAACATGAAAGGCTCATTTGATCATCATAAGGAAAGGAATCAGTAGTTTTGCTTTTCTTTTCCTCAACAACTTATTTTTTATTAAAATAGTAAAGCCAAGTGTTGTGTTTAATAAGATATATTTTTTCATTTGAATATCAAATGGAAAAATACAATTAAAATATTTCTGCTTTTGCATTAGACGTAGGCTATATTTCAGCGACACATATATCTAAGAAGCTCAGCATACACATTTGGTATATATTAGATGCTTCTAACAGATGCCCAGACCTCTTCCCCTGATTTTTAATGTTCTTTTTTATGGCAGTGATCCAGGGACATTTTAATTTGCAAGCCTGTGAACTTGGAAATAATACTTGTAGCGGGGCATTACATCTAGTCCATTCCCTCTAAGTTTATTGTCATGTGTCATCTAGCTCTGATTTTAGCTGATTTGCTGGACTGAGGCGCACGGAGCAACTCCAGCATGAAATTCACAGAGCAAAAGCACTTTGCCTTGCGAATAATAGTAACTGTGCAACATTATAAAGGACTTTTCTCTTATCTGTGGGACAGCTGGGGGGCAAATCTTGCAAAGGAGAAGTGCATTTTCAGGCAAGTGTGATGGTTGATTTTCTGAGGGCTCCTTTTACAGCCTGCTGCTGACAAGGAGACCACTGGGGCAGTTGGGATGTGGTGGCGATGGGGTAAGGCAAGTGCCAAGAGGGAGAAAGTGCAGAGTGGACATTTGCCATAGCCCATAACACATGCTCCTGGGAGCCAGGAAAAGCTTGGAGGGAAAAAGGGATCCAGGAAAGCCCAGGAGGTGGCTGCTTCTTGCAGCTGAATGAATTCACCCTACGCTCCTGGAGAGGTCCCTAGCAGGAGGTGCCTCTCCCCATGCTGAGTTACCTCTGCAATGAGGAAGGATCAAGCAGCAGGAGCCCAAGCTGCAGGAAAACACATCATAGCCTCAAACAGCACCAGTGCCAGTGGGAAAGGTGTGCTTTGCTTCCTCCCTGGCCCTGGGAAGATGGGCGCATCCTTGTGGTTGCCTCTTGGCAATGGGTGGTGACCACGGCCCTGGGAGCATCAGACCCTGCATCCCTTCCTGCTCCACCTCTGGCTCTCCGGGGAGGCTGTGGGGGCACATCTGGTTCTCCAGGGCTCTGCCCTCCACCTTCCCCGGGGGCAGCCCTGGGAGCTTCACGCCCCTCTCTGTGTACCCACGTGCAGGGAAACATCAGCTGAAACAGGCATGTAAGAGGGTGTGATGCGGAGCACTGCACTACCTGGTGCTAATCAATAAAGTGAAAATGTAGCTTTTTGACAGCACTTGTAATTTTGACTATTGCAATGGTGTGCCATTTCTTTGAATGCAGTACGCTTCTGTGCCCCATTAAAGCGTGGCTGGCATCGCTTTCAACTATTCACAAATGCTGAGATGTTGAAAAATGTAACATTTACAAAAGATACATCTGGTGTATATTTACAGGGCTCAGGAATCATTTAAATAGTGCCTGTGCCATCACCATATTAGGAGAAAAGTTAGTCCCAGCCCCATATGTGAAATCAGTAGTCAGATGTGTGCTGGCTGAAAATCCACTGATACGATATAGTATTTTGGGGTATCAAACATGAACATACCATACTGGGTCTAATACCCAAATGAGGTAAGTATAGACTGGCATAACATGTGTGATAATTGCCTATATGCACCTGTTTCAAACTATGTGGTCAGAAGAGGATTATGGGTTTTGAGGGGCAAATGCTTATTTTCTTTGTTAAGGAAGGATCTTTGGCTTCTCATTGAGAGGTCATCATATTTTTTCTTATTCTTCAATTAGAATTTTAAGACCTACGTAGGAATTGAGAAAAAAGACGTTGAACAACTTCCCTTATATCACATAACACATTGAGGACAAAAAAGTGTTTGTCTCCTCCTGCCAGTGCAATACCACTTAAGCTACATTTGAAAACTATTTTTTAATTAATGCGGTGGGTCATGTTTTCACCACGCTAAGGCAGGAAATTCAAGGTAAACCAGATACTCCCTTTCTCAGTCATACAAACATGAATTAAGCATGTAGCATCAGGCTTAATTTCAATTTCTAGGTCTGTAATTGAATCTAGCTCAATATGAACTTTTTTTTCTGCACCGTCACATTGATATCTGGATGTTAGTGACATTATTTAAAGCAACAAATCAACCTATAGGACTGTGTTCAGCTATACCTTCTTTATGTCATTTGACAGTAAATGGAATAAAAAAATGTTACTTTTCTCTAGGGGAAGATTTGTTAAAGGGTTTTCATCTTTTGTCAAGATATTTAATCTTGGAATGTTACAAAAGAAAGGCACAGTTTGTACAAGTGCAGATTTCTGCATGCACAGTTTGCCTGATTGCTAATTTGGATGAACGCGCTTAGGCTTAACACAAGCAAATGAGAGAGGAAAGATAATTCTTGCATATATCCTCTAAGTCAAGTGTGAGTCCCTGAACTCTAAGAGAAGCAGGTATCCACTTTTGGGGCTGAAGCCTGTCGCTCTGGATTGCCCCATACATCAATCTCAGTTCATGCATGCCAGTGAGAACAAATCCTAACAATGAGCTGTTGAGTGATGCCAGCAGAAATGAATGTTTCTGAAAGCTTCGGGGTTTTGGAGAAAGCAGCTGAAGCCGACTCCGCGGCACTCACCACTGCTGACTAACCGAAGGAGGGTGAGATTTTGGCGAAAGCCTCCTACGTAATCGACAATTTTGAACACACCTTTGTTTTCCAACAGGCTGAGTAAAGCTGATATGGGACTATAGAATTAAGCCAAAATCCCCATCCATGTTATTTCCTCAGAGGGATTCACTACAGAACAACCTATCCAAAATTATTAGCGCTCTTAGTAATTATTATTATTAATTCCTGTTGGTAAGCCTGTCCCTCCATCACAGTAGCGATCATGTGCTGGGATGTCTACTGCTCAGGACACCATACGCCTTTGGAAGTGGATGATTGTTTAATTGATAGGTTGTAAAGATGGGCTGACCTATTGCCTTTTCATGTTTTGCTTTGCTTCAATTGCCTGGACTCTTGCAGCTCCTTAGTAGCTTTTCTGATCCATCATGTCAGGCTGGCAGCTGTGCCTCTGCACTCTGCCTGCCTGCCCACCGTGAGCTGGATTCCGATCGCAGACGCGTGGCATACCCTCCTCCCTCGCTATCCTCTCACCAGAGAGCTGATTTTGCCTGCACCTCTATTAAACAGCTTGATTTTAACTGGAACAATGTTCTTCTCCCACGGGTCCTCTCAATCCAGGTTACTAGGTGTACAAGGACAGAGGAGGGCACATTCCCAGACGTCCTAGGTGTGTGCTACGCATCTGAGATCAGGCTCCTGCCTGACATCCGTGGGCTGAGCCCCACACCCACCCCAAAGAATGGTCCCACTCAATACTGTGGCCATTTTCATTTGGAGATATTTCCCCCAAGCTGTGTAACTTCTGCCCTTACTGTGGACTCCCTGCTTCTCTCAAGCTTAATTTCTCTTGCCATGCAGGCCCACAGAGGACAGTGTCTCAAATGAATAAACTCCATTTCACATCAGTCCACCTGGAAAATTGTCCTTGGAGGTTTCCACCCCCTCCCCAATGCTAGGAAAAAATGATTGGAAAATGGTTGAAATTTTATAAGCAAATGTTCAAGAAGGAACAGATTTTTTACTGCCAAGCTGTGTAATAGGTGTTTTTGAGAGGTCGGTAACTTCAACAGTGTAGTCAAAAACAGTGTTACACCCCACACTGCATCCTTCGTTAAGCAATTAAGTTACTGATAGGCTTTTACATTTATTTACCTTGATGGAAAGATATGTTTACTCAACCTGAGTACAAATCAACGTGAGGAGGTGGAAGTTCAGAGTAAATTTGACTAATGATGTTGTGTTTTCATCCTTGAAAGAAAGAAAAAAAGCCTCCCTGCTTTTGATGCTATTTTATCTTCATTGGAAGGGATCCGAAATGATCCCAACTGTCATGTGAGTGCTCAGTTAGGCTCAGATCCTCTTTGATTGCAGCTGAATGTCTCTCTCCGTTGGCTCATACCTTCCCTTATATGAATACAGCATACAGCACTTCAGGTTGTTTATTGAACAGCGCTTTAACTCTTCCTCTGTGGATGCTCTCACGATTATATCTCCAAGCAAAATACGGGCTGCGGCCACCTTTGCCTGGGGAGACGTTAATGTGGCCGCATCGCTGATGTGAAGGAAGAATTTCCTCTGGGTTTCAGAATAACTTCTAAAATACAAACCTGACTGGTACAAGTCATATTTCTTTCAGTGAACCTTAATTATCTCTCCTTTTCTTTCAGGCCTGCTCTGTTCTCTAGTCTTGTTACGTGGATTTCTCTCTCTCCAAGTAACTCCTCAGCATCCCCGTGAATGGCATCTACCGCACGTGAGCACCCTCCACCGTCTCTAAGATACTTTTGTTGTTTTTCTTTTTTGAACATTTGTTTTTTTGAGATGACATTGATAGACAAGAAGTCTAAGTCTGGAGATGTTCTGTGGGTAGAACTCACATTTATTTCAGTATGTGGAGCAGTTTTAGGATCTGATCCATATTGAAGACTAGCACGGTGTAATGAGGCCCGGGCATATAAAACAATATGTATTCTAACACAGCTCGCTCAAAACAAATATGTTCCCTTCTCTTTGGCTGGTATAAACAAACAATCTCCATTGTGTTCGGCATGGCTTTGCTGAGCTGCCTCGCACACGGGAGAGCTTGCCTTCCCAGTTCAGGAAACTGCCTCTCCATCCTGCGACACAGGTCGTGCTTGGGCAACCCTTTCCCAGACTTAGGAAGTGGGTCCTAAAAGCTGACGTTGGGTCTGGTGTTAAGTTGTAGGTGCTCTATGGGGAGAACTTTTCTCACTACAGATATACTAAAAGGGGTCTCATTTCTGAACCTTGTGCTCCTCAGTCAGACAAAGCTGACTCTGGACTGCAAACCAGTTTTGCACAGTGGGAAAGCAGAGGATTGGTGTAATAGTTGTCGCAAGATACTCTTGCCCCAACCTGCAAAATCTTCTCCTCTGATATCTAAATTTCCTTGTGATAAAAATCGGCAGCCACAAGAAAAATTCGTGATGACTCGAGGTGGAGACATTAGCAGTTCAAAACTCACGTGCGAGATTCATTGTCTTTGTGAACCACAGTGAATTTGAGCCCAGGTGTTCTGTCTGTGATTGAACTCAGACTTTTATGCTGTTCTGCAAAACTGTTACACTCTCCTGTAACTTGTGCTGGAAGCGGAGTGAGCTGTTTTGGCGCTGAAATGGTTTCATTGTTAGGCTAAGTGTTACACAGATGGCATTCTTAAATGTAAAATTCTTTTTATGATTCTTTCTATTTCATATTTATTTCATTAGATCATTATTTATGTTAAAGAGACACCATTAATATGAAACGTGCTCAGCTTGAAAGAAAATGTTGAGAGGAATTTCAGGTATCTGATCCTCAATCCTTTATTTTTTGTGTTTTGCATTTTCCTATTTAAAATGTTTTTTTGTGTCTCTAGGTGCTATGTGACAGATCCACACAAACAACAGAGGGGAAAGAGCCTCACTTAACTGATTAGAGGAGAGAAGCAGTGAAAGGGAATATGCACAAAGTGCTGCCAAGTTCACAGAGTAAAGGAAAAGATAAAAAAATAGAATCATTTTGCCAACGTCTTTTTTTTTTTTTATTTAGGGTAATGCAAGGTATTTTTTACACTAGCAGCAGGGAAACAATTTTCAGACAAAAATGTGATTTCTTAATCAAGGGTCTCTAATTCAAAAAATATTTATTTAATAAACAGTAATTATGATAGCTGCAACTACTCATTCGTATCAATAATTCATTCAGAAGTAAGCCATATCAACACATTAGCATTTATTTTTCCATTTAATAGGCTGTGATTTAAAATAAAGGTCAATCGTCATAATCATTCAGCTCCATATGCTGGGAAAGGAAAAGTCACCTTAAACCAGATGCATATTATGAAAAAAAAAAAGGGGGAAAACAAGTTGTTCTAAAGAAACAGCATATGGGGGCAGATCTTAAGCTGGGGTAAAGATGCTCTGCTTTGTAGACGTCAACATAGTGAGGCTGAGTTACGCCAGATGAGACTCTGGTCAGAAATTTTGAAGAACTGGATGTTTTAGAGGGTTTTCCACCAAGTCATATACTGATCTCTTTCTTTAAGAAAAGAGATAAATATTATTTCTTCCAGTTTTAATCAGGAAAAGGCAATGAATGTGATCAAGAATATTGAGGATTTTTATGTGTGGAAACAATAGGCTGTCTGCCTGTGTGCTAGGTTGGCTCTGCACGTGTATGTGCTTGTGTTTGTGGAGCTGTATTTCTTTTTTCCTGTTGTTGGTTGTTAGCCAAACCCTCTCCTAACTCGTACCTCTAACTGCCCACCTCGTTTTGTCAGCTGACAGCTCTTTTTAAGCTCCCTAACCCGTCAGCACTCCCGCAACAAGCTCTGTTGAAAATCTTCCTTTCTGTCCCCTGCCTGAGGTCCAGGGAGGAGTGGCATTTGGAGGCTGTGGAGCACAGTTGCACTTGTTAGAAAAAGCTCTCTTTTTGCTTTGGGCATAGGGAAAAAGTGATGAAGGGCTCAAGCCCCAGTCAGCACATACTACTGCTGCTAGACCATCTCAAGCACTTGGTGAAGTTCTCTTCTTGGAGATTTTTCTGTTGCTTTTGCTTTCAGTAGGTGAGGCCAGAGCCCGTGACGGGGAACGGGGTGTCACTGCACAGCCTGTTCTGCTCCCACGTCCGAGCCAGCGCCGATGGCACACCCTTCAGGCCTCGCCACAGCCATAGGGCTCTCTTGTCCTCCGATGAGCTCAGCAAAGCCCTTTTCCTCCCTCAGACAGAGCACCCTGTGTTCTGGCTGGGAAAATAAGACCGCGCACCCCTTCTTCCCCTGAACTCTGGCAGTGATGCTTTCAGGGGATGTCTCGAGGCGGTGGCTGCAGCCACAGTGCTGTGAGCATGGTGCGGGTTAACCCTGCAAAAAGGTGTTTTCACAGCCTCGCAGGTGAGTTTTGCTGCCCGTGCAGTTATTGTGTTACTCTTCCAAAGCTGCCGGTGCTGTCCCAGTGGTGACTGCCCTGCACGTATAGCCTGCAGTGCACGGGGACGTACGGCCACAGGGCAGGCAAGTTAAAGTGATACCTGACTTTTGGTTTTTCTAGTCTCTGCCATGCTTTGTGCTGTTCACATTCCTCCTACAGTTTTTAAGGAGAAAAGTGAGTCATGTTGTTTAATTTTCCCCATCCTATTAGAGAGGAGCCATGCTTTTTCCACAAGTTATTGCATTATTCCTCTCTCCGGTGTGGCTCTGATTTAGTGCTGGATGAAGCTCAAAAGGAGGATTAGTGTAGATATACTCCCATATGCTTGGATGCATTTCTGAACTCTGTCTGTACCATCCTCACTGCTTTTGATGGAAAAAGCTGGGCTATAAACCTGATGAGAACAGGCTTCCATGCAAGATGTTTAGTATTTCCTGCTTCCATTTGGGCCAGGAATATGGCACATCCAGCCTCTTTTGGCCCTGCAGCTCTTGGTCACGGGCTTGCCTGAAATTCAGAAAATCACAGCGGCATAAAATGAATGGTGGAATAAAAGGAAGTTGATTTTTCTCCACTTTAATAAAGGCTAGATTAGGGTTTAGTTCCGGCTTTGGCTGCAACTTTGCTGGGGGATGGGCACAGGTAGAATATTTTTATTTTAATGAAATTGGTTCATCCTTCTTTTAGATGGTCGCACTGGAGTGCAAGTCCATTTTTATGGTCCTGAGTAAAAGAACCTGTGCTGCTTTTTAAGAGCTGCACCTTCTGGGAAAATTAGGGCTGGCTGTAAAACTCCGACTGTATTGTATTCAAGCAAATTGGGAGCACAGGAAGAGAAAGACGAACAGAAAGAGTGAAAAAGGGGGGCTTTCCCAAAGGTATGCTGCTACAGTGAGTCGTGCTACTCCTTGGTGTCACACATCAGGGCTTCACTATGCCTAACACCTGGTCATTTTTCTAGCTGGTAATCAAATTGTTAAATAGTCAAACACAAATCCACATTGAACTTGATCCTAAAAATGCTGTTCTACTGCCATTTGGGGGCTTTCTTCTTTAGTTGTTATTTTTTTAAAGTATTTCCCAATAGTACTGTAATCAGTTGGTAACTTTTGCTGATTCTCCTCTCTCCAATACAAAGGTTTCTGAGTTTATGAATGAAAGGCTATGTTTTCTCAACCAAATCCTCCACTCCTTGATCTGTTAGTAAGCTAATGTTAACTCACAAGGTTTGACTGAAACCTCAGGCTCTGCCAGCTGGATGCTTGAGGAGTCCAAGCTGGCTAGGTAAAGAAACACCTTTTTCACATGCCCCAGCCCGGCTCCTGTGTTGCCCCACAAGTTTCTATCAGTACAAAGGCTGACATTGTCTGCAAGGAGCAACTCAGATTACGGCCTCTTCCAGCTGCGTTGCCCCTGACCCCAATCCTGCCCCAGGCTGCCCACGCTCTGCCCTCCCTGCATGCACGGAGACTTCAGCTGCAGCCTGCTGCCTGCTGGTGTTGAGTCTGGTCTTGAGGGTGGCCTTGGATGCATTTTAAAAGGCAGCACAGATGCTCTGCAGGGATAACATGGAATGATTATTTTAGGGCAGATTTTCCCCTAAAAAAAAATAATAGTTCTACATGCACTCAGTTTGATCTTCACACAAAGGATTTATATAAGAACTCACTTCTCTCTGTCGGTTACAAAAAAAAAAAAGCATGCTGGCGGGATTTAGGGAAGTGTGCAAGCTAGAGGATAGCAGCAGACAAAAGGGAGTTTTTCTTCTGAGAACATCTGCACAGCTGGAGGTCTGGCAGCACTGCGGTTAGAAAGCCTAGGTGTTGCCTGGCCAGGGCAAGGGACAAGGTTTGTTCGGCACCCTCCTGACCCAAATTTAGCCAGCGGTTCTTAGAGCAGTCCCCAACCTTGTCCCCTGGCACGTACACGCAGACGTATACACATTATTTTGCCATCAAATGCCTGTTTTGGGGAATCTGCCACCCTGGAGGTAAACTGTACATAAAGGATCTGAGGGTAAGGGTGGAGGGGGAAACTGTGACTCCTTTACGTGTTAAAGTAGATGTAAACCAGACATTGCTGCAGTGGCTCTAGACCAGCACAAACCCAACATCCCAACTCCTAGATGCCCTGCAAAAATGTGCCTTATATCTCAGGGTGGAGAGACTTGCCAACAGATCTGCTACAGAAACAGCCCTGGCAGCCAGCAAGGATCCCGCAGGATTGGAAATACACTCCCTTTTGGCACCTGCACCTCCAAAAGTCTTTCTAAGGTCAGGTCACCACCTATAAGTATAGCACTGGCTAACTCTGTCCAATCTGTTTTGTGGCCTGAAGGAAATGTGTGCATGAGTCTGAAAGTGCTCAGATTTTTGTCTGTCTCGGGCTGGCCCCTTTCAGCCATCTCTGCCCTCCTAGGGAGTGAGTCCCAAATCCAAAGACAGATCCTGACAATACAACCTGTGTGCTTGCCTTCAATATCGCATGGCGCTTAAAACTGAATATAAGCAGGGATAAGGCTTTAGATCTTCCTCAAATCTCATTGTAACTTTGAGGTTGGCAGACAGTACTGAAGTGAGAGATCTGGAATAGGAAAATTAGTGAACACAAAAGTCATGATATTTACTCAGTTTATGCATTTTCTCTCTTTTTTTCATAAAACCTGCATAACTGGCGTGTAATTGTTTTGCTAAGTGAGCCTTGAAAGCGAAAGTCTTGATAGCTGTCACATATCTTCTTTGTAGTACAGTGTGTTGTCCTTAGAAGCTAATCAGTAGAACTTGCGCAGAAGAACTTAATCAGCAGAACTGAGCACATTGTCAATGCTTAACAAATAATAAATTATAATAATAACAGCAGTTTCTTTTGACACAACCTATCAAACTTTTGCTTTATTTCCAGGAGTGCCTCACTTGCCTCTAGTTAGGATTTAATACCTACTACAGCTCTGCTTACTATGGTTGAGAGGACTGGTGATACAACCTAACAGGGTGGAAGCATTGATTGAAATGAAATTTTGACAAACAGCAGAAAAAGAATCCCGAGAAAGTTCTTAGGCTGTTCCTTTTCACTTACTGGTGTTGCTTATAAGACTTAAAAATTGAATTAAAGGATAGATTTGATCTACTCAATTGTTAAAATGTAAAATGCTATGCTTACAAGTTAATAGAATCACATTTGAATTTCCTGATAGTCTCTTTTTTAAAAGACAGACTCATTAGGCTTTCCTTACAGAAAGGTGAATGTATCCAGAAGCACATCTATTATTATTAATTTTTATTATAAGGAGCTTGGATTGCTCAGGGAGTTGTTAACACATCTGCGGCTATCACTTCGTCACCATTGTTATTTGGCCAGGGCTGGGACTTACTGACAATAATTTCATTTTCTGTTTGGTAGTTTATATGCAATTAGTTAGTGGGTGTTATTCACTTTTAACAAGATATATATTCACATTATAAAGAATACCACCAGGTCAACCCTAAGCTGCCGCTAACAGTATAACTGTCACAGGCTTAAATGGAACCATGTCAGTTTATCCCAGTTGAGGATCTGACCAATGATCACAACTGGCATTAATTAGCAGATGAGTTATCAGATGCCGTGGAGATGCCCTGGGTTGAGTGACAACAGAGGTGCTCAGCCGCCGCGGCCAGTGGAGACGTTCCAGTTTGGCAGCTGACGGCGCAGTGCCTGATGCTGGCAGGTGGAAAGTCCAGGTCACCCCTGACGGAGGCATGGTGGTGGCTTCTGCCCCCAGTCCCCATGCAGAAGGAGCCCCAGAGCTTGGGGCAGTTGGTGTTATTAAAATACAAACAACACGAGCCATCTAGGATTGGGGAAGGTGGGGAGGAAAGACAGGGAGGATGCTCCAGAACTGAACTAACTCATCCCTGGAGCTGGGTATGCATGAAGGATTGAGCTGCTAGTGTGACGTGAAAGCCACCAGCAAATGTGTTGGGGCTCTGTCTTTGTGGGGTTACGTGTGCGCTGTCTCAGCTGACACTGTAATGCCAGTTGCACACGTGTGACAGAAGGGTGGGGGACACACCTCTAAAAAGAGGGGATCCTAAAAAGCAGTAGCATTTCACAGTGGCAGCTACTGACACCTGCAGTGCTATTATAGCTGTGAACTAGGGGTTTGGACCATGACTAGAAAAGTGTCTTGACCATGTCATGTGGCTGAATGAAGAACAGGAATGTGACGAACTTGAGAGGCTGCACCTTTGCCAGAAGAAAGGAAGAATGTACCATCGTCCCTTTGCACTATCTGGGTGCAGTGTGGGTTAAAACCAAGCCAATAACCTATGCAGATACTCCTTGCTCAATAACAGCCACCCCATCTCCTTTCTCATTCCTACCTGCCACCATGGGATGGTGGAAAGGAACAAGCTGCGTAGCTAAAGCTGTGAGACCTTTGAAAGGTTTCTGGGCTCTGAACTTTCACAGGACAAACCCAGACCTCATGTAGCTCAGGGAGTAATCTTTTCAGCCTTCACCAGCTACTGACACAATTTCAAAATTGGCTCAAGGTAACTGACCCATGTTTTTTGACGCACTGGGAAAAATTTTCATTTCACTGTGAAATCTTTTTGTTGTAACTCAGGAAAGGAAAACAGCAGGAGAGTGAGAGTTAAATAGCACTGGTAGTGCAGACGTCTTTAGGCTGGTCCCAGGCCTCTGATATAGCTGATGGGAAGAGATGGAATATCTGAGGAAGGTGCAACAGTAACCACGACCTGCAAATCCTCTGTCACCCTTTATTCACACTTTCCCCACCATTTTAAACAAGATACAAAAAGACGTTTAGGCATTTATTTGCTTGGCAAATCTGGGTCCTTCTCTGGGCCCAGAGCCACAAAAGGAGATGATTGAGACTTGTGTGGCATATAGATGTCCAAGTCCAGAATCCCAATCACACACACCTCCTAAGTTCATCACCCACATTTTTGCTAATAAAGATCTCAAGACATCTAAAATCCTTCTGCTTGTGCTTCTTGGCCAGGCAGTCACCAGCTCAGCTGAGCTGAACTTCTCAGAAGCTAATCCTGATTAGTTTCCTGAAACCGTGCATTGCTTTGCCCAAGTCTCTTCAAAGAGCGACCTGGCAAAGCATGTGTAACACATGATCAGGACTGAGCAGTACACAAAGTACAGCAGCGGTCTTCACTGTCATTCAAAGTAAATACCTTTGAAGTCCACCTGAGCTCCAGGGGGTTTGAGCCCTTATCTCCTATCTGGAAAGAGAGCAGGAACCCTAGCCAGGAAACTACAAGCTAAATATTCATGGGGGTAGATATTTTCCGTACTTCCTGCAGAAGTGGTGCTGATACGCATAGTGTTCTCTGGGATGAGTTTAACACAAGAAGGTGGAGAATAAGATACCTTCTCCAGCCCTCCCCTGCTGAATTATCTTGCTCTACACTTAGCTCTTTTGGATTGGCACAAGATAGAGGATCTTGTTTGGTATACTCATTGCTGTGTAAGGTGTTTCTAAAATATTGGCTTCCCAGCCTAATGAAAATACAGTGATTTTTCAGAAAAGTCGGTAGAACATATCCTCAAAGGATATACAGATGTGATGATTATTGGAGTTTTAATTAAAATAGCAGGTAAAATAAGTATTACAGTGTGTTATTATTTCTAAGATAACAACAGAATAAAGGTGCCCATTTCTTTCTTGAGTGCAATTTTCTAAATGAAAAAGTAAACATTAATATCTTCAGAGATCTTACTGATCTTGTATGATAATTTAGAAAAATATCTCTATTAGGGATAGTTATATATGCTTTTTGTTGGAAATGCAATCACAGGATAGGCACATAGCTGCAATCTGTAGACAGATTAAGTAAATTAAATCACTCAATGTCTTTTTTCAATAGCTCTAAACTTAAAAGTAATTTGCAAAGAAAATACTCAGTTTCAATTGGTTTGTAATATCTTTTAATGATCTTTGGAAAAATTTCTGATAACACGCGGGAATTCCCTCAGGGACAGGGTTGTGAATAAGTGGATTTTTTTAAGTTTGAGATGTCGTTAGCTAGTGATTTCTTTGAAGTAAAAAGCTGTTACAGAATAAATTGCAAAGGTATACAACTGAACAGGACAATCATTTTTATGAATAATACACATTTTTTCCATTGTGCTTTCTGCACCCTCCCCACCCCCCCCCACCCCCCCCCCCCCCCCCCCCGAAATAATTTGCAATCTAGGTTGCCATTACAAACATCCTGGAATCACAACTGCGTGTGCATTTTGTGCTTACTTATGTATGTGCTCTATCTTTATATGAAAGTACAGGTTGCTGGTGTAAAACCACTAGTGTAAGGAGCTTATTTTCTCTTTTTAATTTTTTATTTTCATTTTCTTTTTTTCCCCCAGTAGATAACTTTTCCAACCTACAAGGCTGAAACAACCTCACATAACTGAAATGACTCCAGCACAGCTATTCCCTAGAAGACATCCTCCCTGATTTCTTGTGGGGCCTGTAAGATGACTGAAGTTGTAGGTAAGTGCAATCATGGAAAAAAGGGCCTCTATTCTTTTGAAAACTTGTTAGCATTAACATCTTTTTAACAGTTCAGAGATGAACCAGATATCTATCATGCATCACCACAATAAGGTAGCATTTCTCAGGACAAACGAGATCTCCTGGCCTCTGCTCCCATCTGAGGATATCTGAAGTAGAAAAGTGTGCCAGAGGCACCATAGACTACACCTGGCCATGGGGAACATTGTCCTGCTTCTGAGGTTCAGCTGTACAATTCAGCCATGGGCAGTTGAGGATGGGCCTTATGTCTCCATAGGCTCCTGTGGGTGGGTGTGGGTTAATAGCCAGGGACTGGGAACACTCTGAAGGGGTGCTGGTCCGGGTGATGGGGCACTAGGACTCCAAGGTGTGCTGTCACATAGATCAAAAGATAAGGCTAGTTACAGCCATTGAGCCTTCGGTTTCCTCATCTTCCTCCAAACCTCTTTTGCCCAAGACCTTATTGATCTTGGTCTGTTTTTTCCTGTTCTGCAGACAGGGCTGTAAGGCATACCATGCTAGCATGAATATGACTACTGCCTTCAGGGTTCCCACACAGGGCTGGAGGAGAAACAACCACCAGTTTGAAAAGCCTCCTAGTCTTTCCTAATCCTCTGAAGGCCCAGTATAGGAATCCATACCTACCCTGATAACCCACCAGTAGGTCAGACAGCCTGTCACTTTGCATAAGTAAATGTTCAATGATGCTTTGCAGTTACTCTGAGAGTAGTAGGACTCCTTCCTAGCTGCTCCTTAGCGGTCACTGGCACTGGTCAATCCTAAGATGCCTTGACTTTGACAGAGGCCAATACCAGACAAGATGGAAGGAGACTCTCCCTCCTCACTGCTTGTTTAAGAGTGTAACAGTTTACCATGGACAAAGGTGCCTTCCTGACCCTGTCTATTGGCTGGCATATGTCAAGAACCACTGGGATGTTTAGACATTATTACCTAATGCCAGCTAGTAAAACTCTCACAGATTTTTTTAAGGCTAGGAGCAACCATTATTATCGTCTAGTCTGATCTTCTGCATAATACACGCTACTAAGTTTAACCCAATCTGAACTTTGTGTGAAGATTTGCTTTTATGACTAAAAATGCCTCCTCATTTACAAATATGATGCTGTTTCTCTCAGTGCTATTCGTGCAACAGCAAGTTCCATTAATTAACTGTACATTGTTTGGAAAAGCAATACCTCTTATCCGTTTGAAATTTGATACATCTTGGTTTCACCTTGCAGGATAGGAAAGGTTTTTTTTCCTTTGCCGCTAATTAGGTTGGAAGATCATGAAGGCGAAATGTTTTTTATAGTATAGTCTTGCTTAGGGAGAGCTCTGATGAAGCCTGGGGATTCCATCACACAAAGTGAGGGAGACTGTGCAAGTCCTTTGGGGCTGAGACTATTTGAATAGACAAATGGCACATTTTTGA
This sequence comes from Morus bassanus, assembly GCA_031468815.1. Classification (NCBI taxonomy): domain Eukaryota; kingdom Metazoa; phylum Chordata; class Aves; order Suliformes; family Sulidae; genus Morus; species Morus bassanus. The sequence continues at coordinate 70,941,616 of CM062568.1, forward strand.
GGGAGCTGAGTCATTTCACTGGAAAGATTGCCAGGCAAGTCAACAGATTTGTACCTCTGAATCACCTATACTTTTCTGAAAAACTCATCCAAAGTTTGAAAGAAAGGTATGGAAAAATGAAGTTCCTAAAACTGAGACCAAAAAATGAGTTTGGGATATAGTCAGCAAAGGAAAAAACGTGTTGCTAATATGTAGCTCTGTGTCCTGTCCACTGTCCATAGGTCACATTAGCCTCCAGTGGCTGAAAGTCCTCTAAGAGAACAGGGTACACTGAGGAAAATATCTGCAATGTCGGCTTCATGCAAGGACCCAAAGCCTTCCAGAAGAACTGCTAGGGCCCAAGGACATCTTCTAGATTATTCCAGGCAATAGTGCTTGTTCTAAGTTTATGGAGAGGGTTCATGTATGATTTGCACTCCCATGAGGGTGAATCTTCCCTGACAGACAAGCTGATCCTTGTGTTCTTTATCTCTTCTCAAGAAATTTTCCATCCTTTTGGCTTTTATCATTTTTATTGCCATTCTCTGGACTTGTTCTATTTCTACTTTCTTTTTTCAGGGATGAGGTGACCAAATTTGAAGACAGTATTCAAAGTGAGGATGTGCCACTGATTTATATAATGGCATTATAATATTTTCCATATTATTCTCTAAAACTCTTTTCTTCATACAAACCCCATAAGATTCTTTTTAATTCTTTGAACTACAGTGCCTTTTAACATCTGTAGTTTACTCTGATCAGATTTTGACAAAGGAATAAAAGGCTCCATTTTTCACATAGAATTTTATTTATTGTTTGAACTTTAGAGGAGAAACTGGTTAACTTACAATTTAAAATTCTTGGCAATGGAGACCATTGGGCAAGGATTTCATTATTAGCCCTTCTATACTTTCTGTAGAAATGTGTGAGGCTGAAAGTTGGTGTGCAAGGTGTTGGCTCAATAGACTTGTCTTTTGCTTTATAAACACAGCCAAAGACTTAATTTGGAGCTGCCAGCATCCCCAAAGATGCCAGAAATATTGTTCACCTGTACCTCCTTCCTGATGAAACATGCTGGGGCTATGCATTTACATGCCATTAAACCAGGACCACGCACACATGCAAGCGGTACCCGAGTTCTGCAGTCTCCTGTTTATTGCACCGCACATGTCCACGCCAGGTTGGGGGAAGACCCCCTTGAAAATGAGGTGCTTGATGATTGCAGTGGGTGAGGATCTCGCCCTCGTGTCGCAGCTGGGTGTTATGCCTTCATCAGGGTATTAGAAAAGGCTCAGGGAAAACAGTTACATCTGTTCTATTGCCTAAGACGCTTCCTGCAGCTACTGCCTTTCCTTAAAGTTACCAATCCAAGTGCTGACCCTGCCTGACCCTACTTATCTTGTAAAAGCTGACAAGATCACAGCCTGAAGCAGTATAGCCACAGGCTCAATACTGGCTACCAAAATGTTTTTTTACTATTTTCAAGAAACGTTGCTCTAAAGATTTACAATATCAGCTGCTAGATATATGGACACACAGCTAGATATATGGACCAACACACAGACCTGACCCCTGAACATTCAGCCCCACTTACACAGAAATTTGTGCCTCTCAAGGGACCAAGACTGAGCTGCCACAAAGTAGTAATTCCCTACATGCAAGTGAGCTGGAATTTGAGCATCATAGGATTATATACACTCAGATATTGGGTAAAAGTATTTGAAAACTACAGCCTTGAGTTCAGAATTCATTGTTAGCTTCTTTCATGAGTGGCATTACTGTGTTAGCAATAGAAAGAGCTCTGCCATTTCTGTGTAATATATTTTTTTTTAGTTTAGTATAGACAATTGTCTTAATTCTTCTGTGACCAAAGCAGTTTTTCATCAGAAGTTATTTTTAGAAGAACTGTAAGTTTCTTCCCTAGCAAACATTTTAGCTCCACTGTATGAAAGCAAATGTACATTCTCCCAGATAGCTCTAAGGATAAACACAGGTTTAAATATCCAAGAAATATTAAGGGACCGATCTGGTTTAGTTGAATGTACATTCATACACAATATACATTAATAGTTCTCGCAGACTGGTGGTTTTTTTTTTCCCTTTTCTTTTTTAGAACAGCAAAGACATGGAAAAGACATTGAGGTCCTATTGCTCCTGTCGGAAAATTCTGCTGACTACAGCATGAGTTGGATTGGACCCAGAGAAACCAAATACACACAAGTAACAATGAGTTGACCATACAAGCAAGGAAAATCACAGATAACAGGTGCACACAAATTAGCAATGTACTTTTCAGGTCATCCAGTGCAGCTCCCTAACACCGTAAGATTGTTTCCTATGGCATATATTTGGGTGTTTTGCGTGCCTAGATTAAATGTCCTAAGTGATGCCATGTCCCTAGGGAGAGATTGTGCTGCCTAGAGTATCTTGTTGTCAGAAGATTTTTTTCTTTCTTAACATCATCATATTTCTCCTAGTTATGTCCCTTTGCAAACCTCCTTCTTTTCCTTCATTGATGCTATTTTCCTCCAGTACCTTTTAACTAGCTTGATGTTGTGTTTAGTTAGCATTAAGCCAATCCATAGCTATATAGCTCATTTAATCTTCCCTGACAAATCAGTCTTTTCAGTCTCCTGGTTATTCTTCCTTTCCTCTTGTCACACTCCTGCCTGTCAGTATCTTTTCTAGTTATGGGATTTTAAAGATGTGATGAATTTCTCTGAACTAACAACAGATCTGGTATAGAGCTGAGCACCCTCAATGCCTTCTCACTGAAAAACTGTCCTGATGTGACCAGGGGAAAGCTGCCAGCCCTCTGGAGAGATAGACAGGTAGAGAATCCTGCTCAAACAACTTCCTTGGTGCCACTTATTCTATTGGCCAACAAAAACCTATTAAAACAGTTAACCTATCTGTTCAAAAAACAAATACACGTAATTATGGTTTTGTTTTATTTTATTTCTCACAATGTCAAGAGATAGAGTAACACAGATAAAAAGACCTTTGTTGCTGTTGCTGAGATTTTCTAACCCTTGGTCATGGATATCACAGTCTAAAATTATGGAGGACATAATCTTCCATAACTATATCTGACCGTTTGGAGGGTACATTGTAGAAAGTAATTATATACATACTCACAAGCCTAGCTGTTGACTTCAGGCAATAAATTCTGCTCAACAAACAACACTCCTTTAGTGCTAAATAAGATCTTGGTTGTAATTGAATGTCTTTACCTTTGTGTTCTGTTGGATTGGAGGAATATCATTTTAATCTGCTCTCTTTAAATTTTCATTAAGGAATGTTTCAGCTACCTGCATCATCTGATGATATTTAATGATATCAGCTAGCTTGGTCTTCCGTGCATGAGCAGGGGTTTCTTTAAATTGGTCAACTGTATGGAATATTGTTTACAGGTTTAACATACTTGGAATCAACCTTTTAAAATAATGACATCTCTAAAGACAGTTTATATACATAGTGCACACACATACATGCATGCATTTATATGTGCACATGTGTGTGTATGCATATATATGATTAAGTGCACACATATGTACAGAAATGCTGATCCTATTCACCTTCTTGAAACCATTTCAGCTAGTATTAACATAAATGTGCTGTTAAATTGGCAGTTATACGTTTTTGTTGGAGTTTACTTCTGTAACATAAAATCAGAAAGATAAGCTGTGAAACTCATGCAGCTGATGACATAATGCTAGGATCTTGTGATGCTGAATCTCATATTTCTGGGAGTGTGGGATGGATGTTCCTTGCTGAAATAATTATACTGCCTATTGCAATACATATTTCCTTGTTTTCATGTGGGCACTGAGATGTCCAAACCATTAAACGTATATGGTATAATGAGTCCTGTGTTCTCTATTTATTCTAAAGAAGGCATTAACTTTCTATGGTTGTTTTATTGTATAATAAAGCCAACCACTCTAAGAATCTGTGATGAACATAGCAATAATCTGTGACAATATGCATATTTACATTTAATAATGATGGCCAAATGTACATATGTGCATATAAATATGCATATATGTATACACACATAGAGAGACATATACACAAATTAAATGGAACCAATTAGAATGTGGCATAAATAGATTCAAATCTTACCTGTTATGGCTGTGTGAAGGGATAATTTGAGCTACAAAGACATGCAAGAAAGCATAGCTCAATGCACTCCATTGGCTCGTTCCCATTATGCTCAACAGCGACAGGCTGTATGCTAAGACGGGGTACCAGCAGACATTCGTAATGACAGCTGGTTCAAAACAGAGCTTTCAAAATAGTGCAACACCCCTAACTTCCTTCCAAATCTTGGTGTTTGCCAGCACTTAACTGAGGCTGGTTCTTAAGGTCAGATGTTCAGATAAGAGTTATTTGGAAAGCATCTGGTTCTTTATGTTTGAACTGTATATATACTCAACATGTAAGCTCTTTGTTGCCCATGAATTTGCATTTGAGCTCACACATGGATTATGCTTGGCTACTACCTGCAAAAATAATGGATGTTTCTCCCTGGTACTGTGACCTATTTGCCTGACCTTGTCCTCTATTGAGTTCTCCGCTCTCTTGTGGGCTACATAAACTGAGATCCAGACAGTAGCTGTTTCTTTTTACCGGGACAAAAAAATCCCTCAGCCTCTCTGTTGAGAAATGGAGGAAAAGTGGCTTCCCTTTAATATCACCCACATCACACCCACTATGCTCAGCGAACTAGGAACAGAGCAAAAAAAATCCTTCAGTTGTCCTGTGTGACTTTTCCTGGTGGATGCATATAGAATCTGGAAATAAACACGTTCTTCCTTTGGAAGGAAATGCAAACAGGGTTTATCTATTTGCATTTGAACTCAGTGAAAAACAACCAGGCACAGAAAGCAAGCTTGAAGATGAGACATGAATATAAGTAAAGCTGAATTTCACTAAGCTAAACTCAAATGAAATGTGCCACATTGTTATAACTATTACACAGAACATGCACTAATTAATTGTTATGCTGTGCTGGTGAAATGGTTAAGTATTACATATGGGGCAAGTAGAGGAGCTTACCCTGGGATGCTATTGACTTTGCTGAGAAGCCAGTATGTGCGGAGGATGCCATAAACAACCTTGTGAAAATGAGGCTGGTGAACTGATTTGGTCCTAGAAATGACTTTTCAGGGTGGTTAGAAAACTATTTTAAATTTATGATAAATTTTAGTTGTAGCATTGGACTACTAAGTGTGTGCAGTGTGTACAAAAGCAGTTTTTCGTTTATCGTTATCACCTGGGGACCCCAAGCGCTAAGTGTCAGACCTTCAGAGGAATTCAGACAGCTAAGAGTGCTGCTGTTTGGGGATCTTTAGAACTGCCTGGACACTTCTCTCCAAATGAAATCAAGGAGACCTGGGCATCAGGGCACTTCAGAAAAACATTGACCAGGTGACTATCAGTCTCCTGGGGAGCTGTACTCATTTCAGGAGTGTTGACCCTGCTTCAGCTGGTGGTGCCTCTGGGGAGATGCTGAGGGGAACAGGATGAGTCTGTGTTCATTTCTGGAGGAGGTATGGCTCTCTTGCAAACCAGAGGCTTGTGCAGGGGTGCTTCCCTGTGGCAGGCTTGCTTGGGTTACTGACATCCATCCTGCTAGCTCCAGCATGGTACGTGTGAGCAGTGTTGGCCATGCACTCTGGCTGGCGATGCTCCTGCTTGCCATCAGCCTTCCCTCCTGGATCAGGGCTGCTACCGATTGCTGAGGGGTGGCCAGGAGCAGTTCCCTCTGGTGAACCTCTTTTGTGCTTTTATCTCCCTCTTCTTGGCAGTAGGCTGCCACTGGCTCCCAGCCATGGCCCTCTCGCCCTCCCCAGTGCCCAGCTTGCATGCTCAGCCAGTGCCTGCATCTCTTCCAGCAGCTGGCCCTACTTTTCCTCCACAGCTGGCTGCTGCCCCCTACTGTGGTAATTATTATTTATTATGGGTATTCAGTGTACATTATGTGTCCAGAGTCCAGTACTGTCTGAATCACTACCAGGGTCCCACTGTGTGGGCAGAAGCACGCAGCAATACACAGTTGTTCAACATCGATATTCACACAAGTCTCACACAGAGAGAGACTGAGGGGGAAGGAGTGAAGGTGGTTGTTGGCACCTATTAGCACTATCTGATGTGACACATACTCTCTGTCCTGTGTTACATGACTCCAGCAACAGCTGAGTGCAGAACTGTTTTTTCTCCACCTTGCTATCAATAGCAGGTCTCCTGCTATTCCTGCTATCTAGCAGGAAACACCTGAGGTGTTTTCCAAAAGTCATGGTTGCTGCTCAGTCACAGTTTAACTCCCTGTTGCTGTGAATGCAGATATTGCTTGGTTTTCAGTTGCTGTCAAGAAGTAATGCTCTTAGACCACAGCATGGCTATGTGGGACATCATTTTCTTTCCTGTTTCTCTCCCCCACCTTCTTCTCTGGGATTCTCTGTTCATGCCGGTTCCTTTCTGCATGCGTCCTTCTTCTTGCACTTCATCCTTCCTCCTCACCCTGCCTCCCTGAAGACGCTACCCTTCCTTAAAAACAGGGGAGATTTAACTCCCGCAACTTAATGCACAGGCAAAAGCACCTGGAGGAAGAAGCAGCTTCTGTACATTTGGAAAAATACAGAGTCCTAAATATATTTCACACATATATGTACACGTGTGGCAGGTTCTCAGCTGTGGTAGCTAGGGTTAGCTCTGTTCAAGATGATGGAGCAATGCTGCTCTATGGCAGCTGAGGAACTGTCCCAGTATGTAAATATCTATTTTTACAAGTCCTCCTACAGTTTGCTTTAAAAAAAAATCTTTCTTTTTAGACACTGAAAGCATACAAGCAGTCAGAAATGTCCCACTTTCTATATTTCGTCTAATTCCTACCTCTGACTTTTTTTGAAAGCTCTCAGAACCTAATGAATTCAAAAGAAACAAAGTGAATTAAAACTGAAGTAGCTTTGCCTTTGGCTCACTAGGCCTGCAGGAGCCGAAAAAAACTGGAGAGAAACTGAAAGGGTATGAAGCCATGTAAATCCAGATAATTTAAAATGTTTGATTGTAAGTGGACTCACCAAACCCAGCAAAATTCCCACTGTCTTATTACTTATAATCTTCTGCCCTTTCAGCAAGCTGCAGTAGGTTAATGTCAAGAGCAAATACTCGCAAAATGCAATCTCTACATCAGAGCACTTTCTGCCATGAATCGCTTTTTAAATTGTTTTGAGTTTACATTTAATTGCTTCCTTTGCATGCTATGTGTACACATGCATTCCTCCCACCCCACCCATATTTTGTAAGTAACTGTCATGTAGGCTGGAGCTATAGTCTTTGGATATGGAGTATTCAAACATCAGAGCTCAAGGAGTTTGAATTCAGGAACTGATTTGTCCTCTTTTAAGATGGGAGCCACATGTGTGACTTTGATCCAGATCTGGGGTGGATTCTGGATACGCTAATTTGAATGCATTAGGATTTGGGATTCAGACTTGTTTATTTGTTATGACTCTGGTCCTAATATCCCCTACTGGTTGTTCACTTCCCATATTCACTTCCTCTGGACTGATTTGTAGTTCATTCCAGGAACAAATCACCCTCAAGATATTTTTCTCAGTTTTATTCCTTAACATCCTCTATGACAATTGCTTATAAGTGACCTCTGCAAAAACTTTTGAACATTTGGATCACTTGGTCACCTTCCTCTGAGAAGTCCCTGTTATCCCACTCTCCCTCTGAAGGCTGCTCCACTGGTTTTTCAAAGTACTCCAATCCTATAGGGAGGTACTTTCCCCCCTTGTAACAGCTACAGTGGTTTGAGAGACTGAAGAACACCCTCATGGGGTGTTCCTGTCCAACAAATTCTCTCTTGAACTGCTGTTCAGAACCGGTTTCTTGGGCTCCCTGAAACTGTGGTAAACTTCAAAGCTCTTTAATTCCCAGGTTTTTCCTCATCTCCTTTTGAAGACAGGCAACATAATAGGGCTTCCCAGCCTTCTTGTGCTGCTGCATTTTTCAAGGGAAGAAGGCATCCCCTTGTCAGTATCTTGGCTTTTTCTCACTTTATTTCCCCTCAGAACTCCCAGATGAACACCATCCGGTTGTGGTGATTTACTGCACTTGAGTTCCTCAAGTTACTCTACAACTTCCTCCTCAGAGACTTCAATCTGTATAAAGGCCACACTCTGATTTTCTTTGCAAAGTGCCTTTGGCACAGGAATTTCTACATGACTCTCAGCAGCAGACATGATGCAAGAGATTCATTTAACTCCTCTGCTAGCTTGTTGCACTCTTCTCCTGACCCACTTTATACAGATTTGTGAGGATCTCTGGAGTGCTTTGCTGCATAACCCAGACTAAAGTTTATATTCACCAGGAGGTGAGGCTTGGCTCTCAGCTGGTATTCTTTCACTGCTCCACTGAAGGGTATTTCTGCACATTGCTGCAGCCACTCTCATCATACCTTATTTGGCTGGTTTACTAAGCCCAATACTATTCCTCTGCACATCTGTCACAGGTGGGTTAAATCCTCACTGATGCAAACTGGAGCTGGCCCTGGGAAGAGGTTCGGGTGAGGAGCTGGTCCTGCAGGAGCCCCCTCCTCTAGTGCTACGGCAAGCAATCCCCCGGCAGGCTGAGTGCTCAGCACAACCAGGAGGAGTAGGACCTGTATCCTAATCTATGGCCTGGACCTCAGCCAAGTGAACAGCCCCTTGGTCTTTTACCTTGGATAAAGTGAAGCCAGAGGGCTGCAGCAATCCTTTCTCTTTCTTTTTTCCTCTCTTTCTTTTGTAAATCTTTATTTCTGTTTCTTCCCACTCCCTTTCTGTTTTAAGAAAGACAGAAACTGCTGTACGGCCAAACCGGTCCTCAATGATTATGAAGGACAGAGCTAGAATGTCAGAAATGGGCCAAATATTCTCTGTGTCCTGATTTATTTTCTGTCCAGTGTAGGCTGGCCTTCAGTCCAGATGTTTCAGAAGAAGGTCAGTTTTATGAAAACATGTGTTTACAAACACTACTGAGCTTTGTGACATAAAACATATTTCAATGAACTTTGATGAGCATTACTTGGTCTGTTTATAGAATCAGACCCCAGATACTAGCTTAATTTGTACTACAGTAACTAAAGATATGTATTCCTGATTTGAGACACAGACAAACATCCTTTTGATATGGGATGGATATGAGATCGACATTAACTATAATTGCCTGGGGCACAGACACGGAAACCATATCTGAAAATAGCTCCATGGCTTCCTCCATCACTGAGAAAAGTATTTCTGCTGTTGTTGAGGCTGTCTTAGCTTTCAGAAAGGGTGGTGGGTATCCTTATTTCACTAACTTTCTTATTTCAAGGGAAGAAGAAAAATCTGACACGAAAGAGCTCTACTTTCTCATTGGCTTTTGGGAGCGGATAAAAGACCCTGAACTTCCTAACCTTTCTGGGTTGATGTTAAATATTTCTTAAGATCCATAATTCCAGAGCTGTATGTCAAAGTCCAGTCTATTAAATCTATATCAAGATACAAACAGGCATGCTCATCCCTAGCACATCTGCTTAAATAAATGAAAAAAGTATTAGAAAATAATTCCTTAATTTCCTGAAGTTTGGAAATTCACATACAAGGCAGGACTTATTACACCTTGCTGTAGCTGTCTTAGAATTAGCTATCTAGTCTCAGGTGACTCTTTTCTTTCTCTGTCCTCTGCAGGTAGCACCTCCAGATCTCACTCAGTTCAATTATTTAATGTGGCCATTTTAGGATCATATATCAGATGGCCATAGTAAAACAGGTCTCTGTTACTGGTGGAGTCTCTCTTTCTCTCTCTTGACTACAGAAGGAGCATAGGCAATTGCCTTAGATCAAACCACTAAGGTGAGATTACCCCATTGTTAATGTCTTTTTTGATTGCCATTTTAAATTTTAGTTAATTTAGTGTTATTCTGATTTGATATATAATTTTTTTACTGTAGTCCACAATAATGATCATGCTTCCCTAACATCCCACTTCTAATCTGTTTTCACTGAAATGATTTCAGATTTTCTCCTTTACATGACGTAAAGAGAAAAGCTGCTTTCTTGGTCTCATTTTTGTCACCTATAGGTATTCTCATTTTATCTTTCAATATTTTGACTGAATGTAGTGATATGCTAGGATCCCACTTAACAGTGCATAAGCAAAATCTCAGCAAATGGCCTTGTAGTGCTGTACAAAGTTAAGATACAGAGAATAAACTGTAGAAAGGCAGCTTTTAAGATGTTTGTTCTAACTGATATAACAAATTTTTTTACAGTTTTAATATTACATTGTCACAATATATAACAATACATTTTCAACTCAGTTTGAAAGTATCATCTCAATGGCCAGAACAAATATAATGTGTGGATATTTATAAAATACGGTTAGCAATAACTAAGTGAAGTATTTGAAATCATACTATACAGCAGTTGAAGCAATTTCTATTTTTCCATTTTTGTACCCTGCTTTCTCACAAAACAGGCTACACAACCCCCTAAAAATTCCGTTTCTAAGAGATCAGAAATCTTTCAGAGGCCTTTAGGAAGGGACACTGAAAGGTTTTCAAAACACAGAAAGAAAAGTGTCTGTTCACATTAGTAAAAGGAAGACAACAATCCTGACGATGAAGCAAGGCAAGTCTTGGCCCTATATTTTCATCATGCTTCCAGTATTTGAAAAGCCAGATACATGGCCCTGCTGGTGACAGAAGAGCACCTTTTATTGCTAATGCCATTGGCAATGTGCAAAAAGTAGCCAAGCTTAGCCTTGGGTTTTGGGTTACTTTTGGAGTCTGCTTAACCTGCAGAATGTGTGCACTGTCAGGACACAGGCTGGTCCTTTCTGAAAAACTCTGCATCACCAATTAATTTTTCTCATTAAAAGTTGTACGCTATTCTTTTTCTCTATTCCCTCCCTCCATCTTTAAGATACTGAAGCCATTGTTGCTGGCTCATGTTCTGGTTCACCTGTTGATAGTCTGATCACTCACAAAAGAAGTTTTCTGAATTATATTCCATCATCTCACCTTTTTATTACACTTTATGCAGGAATGTGTACCACCTTCCTCTCCTCTTCACGGGATTTTTGCCTGGACTTTATAAGGTCTTGCCTGCCCACACAAGAAGGCAGACCATGCCTGGAAGCACTGCCTCCTGTGTCCAACAGGCTTCTAGTCTACCTTCACTACCATTCCTCCATGCCCCCATATGGCTTACTGCATGGAACTATAGAAAAGCTAAACAGAACATTTTTTGGAGAGTGCCTTCTTTGCATTGCCTTCCTTGCACATTGTCCCATGCATTTTCCCATGCAGTAATCATGTTTTTGTTTGGGATGTGGAAGTATCGATAGGCAAATAACAAATAAGCACTGTCATCAACTTTATGGATATCAAACAGCGCAGTGTAGGTGAACCAGGAGAGAAAGCAACTGATGTTCCTTTCAAATCGAGTAGAGACTATGTTGAAACATCCCACAGTTGAGAACATTTGCAGGGATGATAACTTCTTCACTTCACCGTACTCAATATACTGCTCACTTCTGTCAGTAGGAGCTACTTTCTGAGGGAATGCTACCAAATAGAGGAAATCTGTGGCATGGGTATGACTGTTGATGCAAAATGAGTGATTAGTAAACATCTTCCTGTTGGTGTTGAAAACAGAGATGTGCAAGAAATGAACCTTGAACACAAATAAAATTAAGTTTGGTTAGCATCCATTCTACCAGTGGGGTGATTCATGTTTTTCTTGTGTCTGCTGAATTTTCATCAACGCTGGAAAATTTTGCCAAGACTAAGATGATGTCAAGACCTTGGCAGAAATCTGTTGCTTGCTCATGCATTTGACTCTGGACAACAGTTTCTTATTTGGTCACAAAACATTTTCTAATTTATCTATTACCTCTGGACTCTTTCAGATTTTCGGAAAGTTCTGATACAAATTTGGATGTGGAAATGAGATCTTAATGACAGACGTACATAACTCTGTGAAGAGTTACAATGCAACCTCGGCTTGTAGTTCTCTGTTCTAGGAGGAATTTTGATTAAACTTCAGATGTGAATGTCACAGTTTAGAGCCATTTATAAAATCTGTGTCTTGCAACTGGCTCTGAACATTAGCGTACTTGGGGGGACCCATGACACTCTGTGTGATCTCAGAGTGGCATCTTGGAAGAGCAGTTTTTGTTCTTCTTTTTCTCCCTATAGATCCTTAAAAATATGCAAATCTATGTGATCTGCTTCTCATACAAAGAGTTGCAAATTCAGCTACGGATCAAAGATTAGAGCATATGCCTATTATTGCGGCTGCCAGTTAACCAATCCAAATGTTTAACTCTTTAAAGAAATAGAGGGTCAGCAGCTTTCTGAATAATTGTTTCCAGACAGTCTTCTGTTGGTTGGATTTCTATATCACATTCAACTTCAATTGCTGCTGTAATTTATCTCCACTCCACAGACTCTAACTTTACTAAATTCACATGTTAGTATCTGAGTCACTTATGCTTAGACAAATCTAGAGCATGCTCCATGATCATCAATTGTTTTTTATGGTGCCTCACAGACTAAATGAGAAAAACCAGTGCCATCCCAACACCTGCCTCTGGCCTTTTGTTGTTCTAAGAAGTGCAGAGAGGAAGAAACTGGGCCAAAAATGACTCAAAAATAAATCAAGTCAGAATGTGTACTAACTTTTCTGTAAGCTTATCTTCACTTGGGAGTCGACAGTCAGAACAAGGGGTGTTTTGCTGACAGCCATGGTTGCCAGCGTACTGCCATGTTTTTAGAGTACACTTCTTCACTGGGTTGCAATTTCTTGTCTTTCAGTCTTGCCTTATCTTCCAGTCTTGCCTTGTCTCCAGTCCTGCCTTTTCTTCATGAAGAAAGGCACTTCAGAGGTGCTCTAATCATGTCTTTTGTTCCACTCTGGCAGGCACCACCTAAGACTCAAGCCTCCCAGAGAAGGGACCTTGTGTTAGGGTCAGCAGAACCAGCCACACCTTCAGTGCATCCTCCCAGAGAGTCACCACCGCCATCTGCTACATGCTCTTGTGCTGCACCTGTCTGCTTCACCAACCTCTCCTGTCTTGGTGCAGTCTCAAACCAATCAGTTGTTACCTAAAATGATGGCAAAAGTGGTGTAGAGATTTTACTTTCAGCCAGTTAAACTGAAAAATAAAACACATTGCAACTCTGTTCATATTCCAGTTTTGGTCTTGGTTATTCAATGCCAGTGGGCCCTACTTCGTCAAATGACCAAGCCTCAAGTTAAACATTTTCCTCAACAGGCACTTGGTTTTGATAAAGAGAGCAATGTGTAAGTTTAAAAAGGCCTGAGGAGATGAAACAGTTAAGGACATGCTCTAGACCCTTAGCCTCTCCTCAGAAGGAATGATAAACACCTCCCTTTGGCCAGGTCTACTTTCCTACACCTTTCTGAGGAGAAGTAATGAAGAGTGCTATTTATTATGTGTTGGGATGAAGGTAGAGAATGTTTTCCACCATTTAAAAAAATAAAATCCAGAATTTATGGGAGTTTGAAAAGCAATTTCCTTTTAAGGTGCAAATTCCTAATTTGCCACATAAAAGTACAGGAATTAAGTGCTAAATCCTTCTTTGCCAGTGAGACCTGTGAAAGGAGGTATGAAAAAAGAGTTACTGTTAGGTTTCTATTCATGTCTCCTGAAAGCCAATGTATGCAAAAGTGCACTGAAACAGCCCTGATTTTTTCAAAGCCTTCCTGCCGTTCTGACTGCCTTTTAAAAAATGAACCCTTGTCCAGTTTTATTTGTGTGGTGGGTTCTGATTTTGTTCTGCCTGTACTGTATCACTTTTCTCTCCTCACCATTAATCTTCCATGAATGTTCCCCAGGGCACAGTTCTCCCTTTTCTGCATGGAGAGTTTCTATTGAAATTAATGGACATTCTTCTCGTGGGTGGAGGGAAGAATACACCCTTACATCAGCCCTACTGCAAAAGAAGATTATTCATTGAAAGGAAGCAATAGTCTCACTCCTGAAAGCCCAAGGTCTAGTCAGGCAGATTATAGTGGGAGATCCCAACAGGAGGTCTAGTACAGAAGCGAGAACTACTTGTGCAACATGAAAACAAAAGCCAGAACAGAAGACTTTTTAAATGTTGGAACAAAATGCCATGGAAAGTCAGTGGTTGTACTCTCTAATGAAGTGTACTGTCCCAAACCTAGTTTTAGGGCAGATCCATGCAGTGGAATACAGTGCAGTGAAGATATCCATAAGTGACCTGTAGAATCAGGCAAGGTCACAAGAACAGCCTAATTTGATCTGCAAAAAGGTGCTGCAGATTGGCCAGGGGTGCTGAGCTATGCAAATAAGGGTATATTGTGCTGTGCAGATGTATCACCTCATTTGGAACTTGGGCTTGGGAGCTCAGGCATCTTTAACACAGTTGTGCGTTGCACAATGTAGACATGCTAATAAGTCTCATTCCCCTTAGAGGCTTGAATGGAAAAGTCTTATGTTCCTTCACAGAAAAACCTTTAATGAATTAAAGAGGGTGTTGACAACCTTCAAGTGGAACTGCATAAATTCTCATAGGAAGGATAGTAGCTGCAATGTGAGGTCTTGAAGCAGGCGGATGACCTTATAAAATATACTACAGTGTCTAAGTTTAGTAAAACAAACACACTATACTTAAGTAGGCGATGGAAAGGTAAATATGGTCCAGGAATGGCCCTGAGCAGTTTATGTTAGAGTAATGCTGCTGTCACGTTTTGGATAGATCATTACTGTAGCTATTATAATCTAACGCTAGGAGATACAATTTAATATACATAGCAGAAAGTTAAATAGAGGATAAAAAGCCCTTGTTCCTCAAATGTATTTTCAAGAATGAACCTCTCCTCCACTTTGTACTCCAAAGAAGTCTAAGGAAGTGTTGCATGGATGTGCTAGGCTACTCCAATTCTTCTCATTCTTTGAGCTATTTCATAGGGGAGTCCTACTTGCAAGGATGACTCCTTCCACTGTGCCTGTTTGCTTCCCGCAATGCCTTGTTCCATGCAGTGCTTGAAAGGGTGTTAAAAGTTGGAGAACCACAGTGGCGGACAAATAAGGATTTTTTGTGAAAAAAATCAGTTTGTGAAATGTTGATTGTTGTATAATTAACATGTCAGTTACCCTTGGATTTTCAGTTTCAGCAACCAATGTGCTTTTAATGTTTAAATTTTATTTGAGCGTCTCTGACAAAGCTCTGCTATTCATTTGTGCATATTTGTATTTTGATTGAAGATTATATACATATCTATCACGATGATTACTTTAAACGGTGCTCTAGCTGCTCCTTCCACCAAATCTGGAACGCTTGCTTTAAGATTAGGCTTGTCAAATTTACTTAAAGTGACCAGGCAAATACATACAACTAATTTTGTTATAGGCAAAATTAACTAATGCTCTTTTTCATGGTGAGATGCTGTAATGATTTTATATAGCAGTCAAACTATTTAAATACTAATGCTGCCTTCATGCTGTAATCACCATTCCAGTCAGATGTCATTTTTAGTAGCCTATAGGGAATTCCATCCCTTAATTATTCTTCAATACACAAACCAAGCATTCTTTAATTGGTGTAAATTGAACAGTGTTCCAACACAAACAAGGAGAGGACAAACTAATCAATGATTCTGTGCATGTCTATTGGAAAGCTATTGCCATTAGACCAAGTAACAAATCCTCGACTCCATTAGCTTCAGAGGAACGATGGGGGAAAAATACTGCTAATGCTACTTCTTGTTATCAATCAGTAGTGGAAGGCGTGTAGCAAGTCATATAGCAGAACTCCAGCTTTTCTTGAAGGTGCTCATGGAAATCTAAAATATGAAGATATTCTGACTTCAGAATCCCCAGTCATAAGTCTTTGATGGGGATTTGTCTGGAAACAATGCGTTTTTATCCTCTGCTGTCTCTAGTCATGTGGTCTGTTTTTTATTTTGCTCTTTTAAATAAATGACTTTTGAATGATAACATAACTTTTTTCAACTTGTCAGGAAATTTTTGGTGAATTTTCTTGCTCTCCCAGGTTATACTCCATATATCCATATGTATTCGCTACTGCAGCACAACATAAATTGGGTGACTCTCCCATCTCTTTTTTAATATGATCTGAAATAAAGGTGCTGTATTTAAGAAAAAGATGAAAAATCCATATCATAAATGTGTCATACTCACTTTTCATTCTTGTCTCTTTTTATCAATTCTCTAAAACTGATTATTTATCACTGGAGAGGGAAGAAAAAAAAAGCAAAAGGCCCATTACAAACGTCTGGCCCAGATCTGCCAGTCTTACTGTTTTAGCTAGTGTGGAGAGTGAAACTATTCTGGAAAGAAATATACTGGCTATGGATGTTCACCTTCTAATCTATTGTTTTTGATATAATATGCTATTTACTGTTTAAACACCTTTCATGTTGGTTTAAATTGAAGTTTTTAAAACCAGTCTAGCATAAAAAGCTCTAAGTGACATAGACAGGGTAGAGAAATACAACATCTTCTACAGACAGCCTTTGTTCACCACCTTGCAGTTGAAAGAAGCATAGACCAGGTTCAGTAGATAACCCACCTTCTTAAAACAAGAGGGCTTCTAATTTCCTCACGTCCTAATCACAGTCACACTACTTTGCTGTCTGTACCAGACCCCTCAGGGCTGGCTCTAGGTTTTGCTGTGAAGTCACATGCGTGGGGCCTGAGGCACTTTTCCACGATGCCTGCAGCTGGGGAGTGTGAGATTTGGGTTTGTTTTTTTTTATCTTTTTGCTGATTGGGATACTCTAACTGGCTCAGTTGTCATGGGTGGCTGGCTTGCGCGATAAGGAGGAGAGTAGCACTAAGGTAATAAATTTCAAGGTTTCATACTTATTTGTTTGCTATGAGGATGAAGATGCTGCAATATTTGTTTTCTGAGGGAAAGAGAGCTGCTCCCCTCACCTCCTTTCCGAAACTAGTGTGCGTGATTTCCAGGTAAAGAATTCCCACCTGTTTTGCTACTCTTGCTTCTTTGCTGCTTGGCTTGTGTGTGTGGTTATACTATTCCTCAACAAGGCAAAGCATCCCATCTGATATAAGGCATCTTTCTTCACTGTTACTCTTCAGCATCTTCAGTGGTAGGTATAAAAGTGATGCTGATGCCAGCAAGTGGTTATGACACTTACAGTGGGGGTTTTGGAGTGCTGAAGGGGTTTTTCAAGAGTGATAAGCTACCCCTTTGCTCCTCACTCTGCTGAGAGCATGTTTGGAAAGGCAGGGTGTCCTTTGGAGTCTGTTTCTGCTTTTGGACTTTGAAACAGAGGGATGCCAAGAGCCTGGGCCCAAGCAGCTGGGGGATACCTGAAGAAAGCTTGTAGGACTGCTGCAGGGTGCAGGTGGGATACATGCTTTGAAATGACACTGGACAGTCTGTGGATTCTGTCTCTGCCATGTTATACAAAATAGGAACCTTTTACATTGCCATAATGTGCCAAAGAGAAAACTTTAACAAAGCAGAATGTTAGATAAGAAGAATTTTTAAAAGTTTTTCAAGTCAAACTTTTTTTGTAAAGCTTGTGAATTCCACTTATTTAAAAGACAGTTGTTGTACCACTGTTTACCTACACAGGATCAAGTCTCACTGGAGTTGAAATCATGTGAGAAAAGAATCAGGCCAACTTCAAAACAACACTTGGGATCCAAATGACACCATTGGGAAGATTTAGCATAACAAGATTACCTGAAGTTGGAAACAACCATTTGCAGTCATATGTCAAATGTGCTTTGGACCATAAGAAAAGTCTAAGATGTGTCATTTGATATTTACAAAAAACAAAGAAAGGTATTTTTATTTTGGTTTCTTGTTCAAAGAATTGCTGAGAGAGTTTCAGTAGAATCATTTTTTAATCACCTTTATATTCTTAGGCATATCTGGCCTTCAAAGTCCATATTAAAACTCCCCACTGATTTCCTTGGGATTATGCCCTTCAGAGTGGATGACAGGAGGAACAAATACTCGGCAGGCCTATGCCATTGCCTGGCAATCCCAAGGGAAATGCCCCTCTGATCCCTACACGGCAATCCTCAGTCACCATTTTACAAGATAAGGAAAATCCCGCCATTTCCAAGGATGACAGACAGAGAGAAAGACAGACTGCATGAGGCGGGATGTGTTGCTCCCTGTTTGAGACAGAGAGAGAACAATAGCACACAGGCGTCCAAGGGAAGGGAAGCCAGCAGAAGGCTTTTGTAAAGCACCTAGAATATTTAGTGTTGTTGCTTCAATGTAAACAGATACAAATGCATTAATAAGATATCTTGAAATGTCCTAATTTTAGAGTGTGAGAATATTCTAAAATTCATTGTAGCTTGGTATGTACTCTAATACTTGCAGATGACTCCAGAGCTCATTCTGATTTGAAAGCTTTATGTTTTAAACAATATGACCTATGAGACATTTATTAGTTTTTTTAAATTTAAGAGTGAAATGCTCTATTAATGTGAATTTTATTTATTCTTTCATCAAATAAACAGCTACTACCTGGAAGAAATAATCATTCTCACTTAAGCTTGTATTGTTCCAGTTGTGTTCCGTGTATCTTTACCAAATTGCTGTTATACCATCATCAGGCCAGAATCTGAGGTTGCTTTGCCTCATACATCTCTGCTTGGTCACAGTCATAGTGACTCTGATCCTAAAAGCTGCTGAATAAACCTCAAATTCCATGATGAAGTTCTGTCATATTGACTTCCTCTATTTTATAATATTTAATGCCAGGTTACTGATCACTGAAAGCTTTTATTAATTTTTTTTTTTTTTTAATTTTAATGAGCTCACCTTTGGTCATGCAGACCATTCTATCTGTTCAGCTTCTGCAGATAAACCCCATCTGCAACTGCTCTCACTCATAATGGCAGCTGTGCTGGGCATTCATTGCTTGTTTCTTGCCCTAGATTAATTAGAAGTTTATTTTATACTACCACAAAAGTAAGAGTTCCATCAGCTTCTTAAAGTCAATTAAAAATATCAATGTAATAACTGCTAAGGGATTGCTTTCAGCCAAAAAAAATATTCACTTTATTTTGGAAAGTAGTTTGCCCAACCTATTCTCAAAGGTCTTCAGTGAGGTTGACTCCAGACTCTCCACAGACAATCCCTTCCACAGCTTCAATGTCTTCACTGTCAGAAAGTTTTTGCCAACATCTGACCTGAATCTCCCTTGTTTCAATGTAAGGCTGTTACCTTCTGTCATTTCGCTGTGGACCTGAAACACAAACTCTTCCCTACCTCTTTGCAGAATGCTTTTTTGAAATCTTTGTTGTTTATGTCCACTCATTCTCTTCTTCTCCAGATGAAATCACACCAGTTCAGGTTTTCTTGCAGGTCACATTTCCCAAACTTGTGATCATTCCCATTCCTTTCTTTCTGACAGTCTTGAAGGCAGCTGCATCTTTCTTGAAATGTGGTGCTTTAACTGGGTCCATGCCCAGTGCTCAGTGGAGCAGCACGAACACTGCCTGTACCTTACAAGAAAAATTCTGTATGCAGAGCTCCCAACAGCTTAGCCTTCTTGTATCCAGTTCTGTTTCTGATTTTCTCTCTTGCAGCTCTGGGGGGAAAGAAAGAGATTCTTCCTCATTCAAAATGAAGCTTCAGTTTTGTGTTGCCCACTTCTACCTGGTGAAACCTTCAAAGTTCTTCAGATGCTGCTTAAGATGGAAAGAGGGTCCTGGGCATAATCCTTCGGAGGACATTGGAAATCAAGCTTTGTCTGTGAGACATGTAATTTTGACCCCATACAATTCTCTTTGTGTTTTTTCTTCCAAAATGAAACTCTCCTAAAAATACAATTTTTAATTTTATCTTTTTTTCTGGATTTTTTTTCCTCATGTAATTATTGACATTAGAAATTTAAGGAAGGGTGATGTAAAAGTACAATTTTGCACCAAAAAAACCCTTGACTTTTTATTTTCTCTATCATTATTTTATCCAAAGTGGATGGCATAGTTACACATAAAAAATGTGGCTTGTCATGATCCATTTAAAACTTCATCTTAAGGTCAGTAAAAACTTTGTTAAAAAACCTTTACTCAATTCTAGAGCAGAGGTTCTTCTTGACTTGAATGAGTTAAGCAAATAAACTGTTAGGAAATTCTAATATAAGTCTGTCACCTATGCAAATTCATTCAGATTTTGTATCAGGCTAGCTGGTTGGGTTTGTTTACAGCTGCATATTTTGAATATTTTCTAAAAAATTGCATGATTTTAGTCATAGAAAACTTAGAGTTAGGGGCCTCACTCCCTCAAAGTCAACAGAAAACTCCTGTGAGCTTCTCTTGGGAGGGACTGAGCTTTTAATCTGTGTTTGTTTAATAATAAAGTCCCTGAGATAGGCTGGTAGATAGGTTTCTTTGAACCACACTTGTAGCAATATTAAGCATGTTTTCTTTCAGATATACCCTGGTTTCTTAGACTGCTTAAGCAGGTACTAATGAATTTGCGACCATGGTCTGCTCCTGACCCTCTGGCTTGTCTTTCTGTTCCTAATCTATAAAGGTAGATAAACATTTTGCAGCAGAAGTGTGAAAATACATATATTTTTAAATGACTGGTTCATCATTACTCTGCTGTTTTCTTATTCCATTAAATTCCGTTACACATGACCATTTCTGAACAAACATTTGCAGTCAATATTTGCTAAAAAAGTCCAACTCAACCTAGTAAATAAAGCATTAGAAAACATAATTTTGTTCCTTCACCCAGCTAAATCCATTAAGACTTTAACACAAGTAAAAACTAAAGACAAAGGGAATTTCTTAAAACACAAAGGCCTGTAGCAGATTTGCATTTTGAAATTAATTGCTGACCTAATTATTTGCCAGTTGTAGGATAAGTTAATCAAATATAACTTACAGTAAAGCTTCTAAACACCCACAGGATTTTCTCCCCCAGAGTAAATTGTCATAGTGGTCCAGTTTGACAATCCATTCTTACTGTCATCTTGTGACCAAAGGAAGTCTATCTGGGAAATGGTACCATATGGGGACACTAGAGAGAATGAAATACTTAGATCTCATGTACAAAGGCATGGTAAGCTAACAGTCACCAGAGGAAGTCAAGAACGACAAAGCTTTGAAAAAAGAAATACCCTGCCTTTCAAATCCATTTAGATTTATTTTTATACTGTCTCCAGTTTGGACTAAATACTCTGATATTAAATATGCATATAAAATAGAAAGCAAACATGTTGTGTAATATCTCATTTCTAGAATATCTGTGGATCTGCATTTCATGCTTAGCATGAGTTTGATGGAAAGGCTGGTTTTTATAGACAAGCATAGGACCTCTTCTTCATCATCTTAGGGAAACTGACTGTGTTACCCACAAATAATATGTTGCAACCAACCACTTCATGACCTGAGGCTAAGGATGCACAATTTTATTTCAAAACACACTCAGAAACAAAATCTGATGAAACTATCAGGTAATGTGACCAATGCGTTATTTTCAAAAGGCATACCTAGGCATTTGAGTTAGAAACACCTCATCAGTAGTAGTAAGAACTACTTCATCGCTTCTCTTATTACAGTACTGCCTCTCTCCTGTCATCTGCTGGCAATGGCAACCCACGGTAAAGGATGTTTTTCTGATCATTTTGCACTCATTAAATACAGCTGTCACAATAGCGGATGCGAGAATGCATACAAAACTTTTATGCCACGTCAAAATAAAGCAGAAACATTTTAAAAATATCTGAAACCTTTGAAGCTTTCTCTTGAAAAATATTGAAATATTGCTTTTTGTTGTTGCTTTCGACAATTGAAATTGTTCCACAGTGACATGCATTAAAACTCACTGCAGAACAAAACATCATCCATCAAAATTAAAGAAAAAGGCAAAAAAAATGGAGAAAAAATAAAAACAAACCCAACTTTTCAGAAGCACAAAATGTTTGGTTGCTGAGAGTCTGAAGTTCTGGTTCATCACCTGATTTCTGGGCTGAACACACATCAAGTTCCAAAATCTCAAGGGAGCTGACATTTACTTCTGGACCATGGATGAAATCTGCCCCATAAAGCTTCCAGCTGAGCAAAAACATCTTCCCCAAGTTCCCCGTTCTGAGAAACAGTTCCCTTTCAGGCTAAACAACAGTAAATTCTGTAGTTGTTTGACAGTATTGCCATAAAAAAATATTTAAAAGGGCAGCATGAATGACCCCAAAGCCATTCCGTAACCGGTGTGAACAGAGAATCCCCTATGAGTAGCATTAGTTAATATTCTTGTCTGTATGCAAGTGTGTTCTGAAGAACTGTAACATCCAAGGTGACCTGTTGAAGACTTTGGTCACCCTGAGCTGGAAGAAAGCAATAATTTGCACCTATCTTGCACCTCCCTGTTTCAGAACTGCATGATTATTTGAAAAAAGTGTTTAACTTTGAAGCATCTCCTTGAGCTGATTACTATCCTGAAACTGTGAAGCAGAGCAAAAGATCCCTGAGCAAAGATACAGATTTTCAAAGATACAGATTTTTCAAATGACACCCACCTTGTGGGTAAAATAGCTACTCATGAGAACAAACTCAAGATATTCTGGATGCCTGATCTTAAGCTTAGTCAAGAAACTTCTTCAAAGACTGGACCACACAGGTATAAATCTACTACTTTTATTCCTTGCAGTAAAAGTGATGTTACTTATTCCTCATTTAGCAAAAATGGCATGAGCTCCATTTCCTTGTTGTGAGTCCTAACTTCCATCTCTCCTGAGGGTATGGGCTGGGGCCAGTTATGTGATTTACTTGTTGTGGACCTCCCATTCCCATTTAATTTTTAATTTTCAGTTTTTAGCATGTGCAAACAATGGTGGGAATAAAAGTGTAAATGCATGCGTGTATATTCATTCATGTGTGTGTGTCTAAACATACCCTTACCACATACCTGAAAAGTGCTTCATGCTCACAATCCTATCAGCAGTAGGATGCAGCAGGGATGCTGGGAAATGAGGCCCTTGAAAGACATCGCTGGGCTGGAGCAGGCCCAAGCTGTATTATTCCCCCTGCAAAGTGCAAACACCTGATGGCCAAAGGGAGACAACTTCTAGCATCCATGCCCTTGGCACCCATGCAATGCAAGCTGCTTTCATTATGGGAAGCCAAGTGTGTCTCCATGAGATATGGTGACATTACAATCGTTGTATGGAGATACAGTCAGCTGTCTCTCCCTCTCTCTTCTTGCCCCGCCCTTCCGCCCTCCATGCAACTGTCTCCTGCTCCCTTTGGTTCTCTTTTTGGTTACCCTGTGTATTGCCCTTAACCTTTGTTGAAGGTGTCTTCCTTGAGATGAAAGGAAGAAAAATTTTGTCTCTGGCTTTGGGAAAAGGATAAAGACACCATGAATCTTACTCCAAGAGCGTATCCACCTAGAGCAGCAGTTTTTGTTAATAAGCATGGTGAAGGCACGACAGAATTTGTGGGTGAGAATATTAACACTGGGAAGAACATTGCTGAGCTCTCATTTACCATTACAGCCTACCACTACCATTCCTGGCTCATACTGTCCCAAGCTCAGTCCATCTGAGTTCCCAGATAGCATCTACTTCCCAGACTGCAGAAAACTTTTGCATAGAGCACTACACTCCATAAATCTGAATCTCAGGGAACTATGTAGTCCCAGCTATGGCTGTAGGGTCAAGGCTCTTTAGGATTTAACTGGATGGGGAGAAATCACAGTGGAGTGACCAGTGGGAGAAAAGACAGCCAAAAGAAATCTCAGGATGTAGGTTGTGGATGAGTATGAACAGAAACTAAGGTAAAGATGAAGAATTCGGCATGCCATACAGAGAAGAAAGAAGTGAGAGAGAATTCAGTTAAAGGGCACAGGTAGTGAAAGGGAAATAGAAGAAGAGAGGAAAAGCAGAAACATGAAAAATATGAGAGAGGGAAGAACGCAGTAGAGTGAAGGAGAGAAGTTCCTGTGACAGAAAGAAAAGGAGGGAGAGGAAAAAAAGTGGTAGAGTGGTAAAAGGGAAAAAGGGGTGCTGCTCTTAATGAAGGGCAGTGCATGAAGCGGGAAAAACTTTATGGGAAAAGTTGAAATGAAGGGGAGACAAAAAACACATGAAACATCCATAAGCAATATCCATCTCCCTTTGCATGCATCCACATCTTCTCACCAGCCCGCAACTTCTCTCTCAATGCCAGAGCCCTTCTGCTGGCCTTGGGCCAGCTGGGACACTCCACTGATGCCCTGGCTGCTGCTGGCCCTCCCTATTGGGATCTGTGTTCCTCACTACTGCCATCCCATACAAGGCCAGTACACTAGAGTGCCTGGCCAGCTCCTGTCTTATGGCTTTCAAAAGTCATTTTCAGACTGGACTATAATCTTGAAATCTGCCCAACAGGGCACAGTATAATCCCAGCTCTATTTTAAAGGTCAAGTTCTGTAGGTTTTGCTTGGTTTTAACTCATTCAGACCTTCCAGCCATTTCAAAAAGCCATCGACCTAGATAAGGGAGGGCACAGCTGGGACCACAGTCAGATTTCCAGTATAAAAAGTGACTTCATTTTCAGATGGCTTCACTGTACCTGTTTTAAGGTTTTGCTGTTCTATTTCTCTCATTGAAATACATGGAAGGATCTGTACATCAAATACATAAAAGATTTGACTTTTAATTCCTACCATGTATTTTGGTAAGAGGAATTAAATGTCAAAACACAAAAGCAATTATACACTTAATGGTAAAAAACATATAATCAAGTCATTTTTTTTTATTTTCAAATTGCGGGGATTGAAATAAAAGGGCAAGAGGGTCTTACTTTGACATTATATGAGATGGAAAGGCACATTTGTATCCTTTTGTACCTTTTACAAAATGAATACGCCTGTAATCAGACCCATTCATTTTGAAAAGGAGATTGTGCTTTAGATCTATGGCATATTTGCGAGGGTGTTGAGAAAGTATCTAAGTAAAATGTGCCATAGGAAATCAACTCTGGGGAAATGCAGTTATTCTTCATGATGATATACAACTAGTTTGGCATAACACTTGGGGTGAAACAAAGCCTACTAGTATGGGAGAGTCCTCGCTGCATATATTACCCGCCATCACTACAGCAAAGTAGGCAAATTTTTCAGCTCAGGAAAAATTGCTGGCAGCTGGAAAATGATCTGGGGCACTCTGCTATGAGGTCACCCTCTTCTCCTTCTCTTCTGTAGCTGGCTGCTGGTGGTCACTGTTGGGGTTAAGACACAGGTTCTCAGATCTGCCTTTGTCAGGGCATTTTTTATGTTCCTCTCCTCTATGCACCCAGCAAATTTAAAGGGAGAAGAAAACAAAGTCATGTTGGTACATCTATATTTCTATGATATTAGAAAGTAGAGGGCAGGTGTTACTGTATCTGTACAATCCCTAACTCAGTAAACCACTGTTCCTACTGCTAGGCTGATAGGCACCTATACATTACATGTGGGCAGCTATATAGCATAGTGCATGGCTCATGTGATGATGTCCTACAGTGCTAGTGAGCTGGTTCTCCAGACTGGGCACAGGACAGGGTGCATCACAACTCTTTCTGGCCTGAGTAGGTGGTTCCCATTCCCAGAGCCTGGGGATGACTGTTGCACATTTGCAGCCTCATCTGTCATTTTGCTGTTGCAAGTCCCTCTGTAGCGAGACAGACTGAAGGTACAGAAATGGACTTCTAGGAGCTTAGTGACAACGTAGTCCTCGGATGGTGCTTTTCCACTTCTACTGCAGTTTTTTCGGGAATAGAAGTCCTAGTAGTGATAAATATTACTACATTACTGCAATACAACTGTTGCTTACACTCAGCAAAAATCTCTGTGAACCATTAGACCAAATTCCTTTTTACTGCTGCAAAACCTATGAACATGTCCTACCAGAAACATACCAGATATAAGGTGTGGAATCATTCTTCCATCCCACAGACTAGTTTACCCAGGTTGCTCCGAATTCTAGGGTCTGATTCCTGCTTACGATGATATTGCATTCCTGAAGCTGTGCAAAAGGACCAAAAAATTAATATGAATGTTTCTGCCATGTAGGTAAAGATATACAGCTGAGTGGCTTTGGCATGAGCTAAAAGAAAGCTCCCAAAGCACAAATCTGAAAACACAACTTAAAACGCCCCAGAAAAGAAGTTCAAGCTGAATTACCTATCAGCCCACAGTTTTGTCATTCTAAATGGGAAATACTTCTGTGGAGTGGGGTGATTCCCTGTATACATAGGGAGTTGGCACCCTGCTTAAAGCTTATCCAGGTAGCTAAGTTACAGGAAAGATTTCCCTTCAATGGCATTACACCAGTAACCTGTCCCACACCTGTCCCATTACACCAGAAGTAGGTTATTTACTATGGAGCTGGGCCAACTAGGGTTCTATTTTAGTGTAAGCTCTAATTCTTGACTTCTAAAATTCCTTTTGGCACATTTATTTTTGTATAAATACTTACGTGTTTTCTCACTGCCTCTTGTATAATGGTAACATAAAGATTAAAAAAGAACAAACAAAAAACAAGGAAAAATAATCAGTTGAGGAAGTATGAAAACACCGGCCAGGTCACCTGGAGATCTGCTGCTCCTTTATGCCAGTTCAGACGTAAACATGTGTATAGAGGTCTTAAAAAACCTCAGAAGATTTTAAAAGAATATTTATATATATATTTTACATCTAAGAAATGGTGAAGTACCTATTTTGTGTGCCAAAGCACTATTATATATCTATATTTAACTTTCACTTTTAGCGGTCGTTATCTGCTAATGTATATTTCGGGGAGTTTGGAAATCTAATGTTAAACCATGGTATTTTTCACTTTCTGAAAAGAATGGGCTTTTGAAAACAAAAGAGGCAAAAAAAGACAACCTGCTAAATGGTACTTACTGAGAAACACGATTCTCTCTTCCAGGAAGAAAGAGCCAAAAACTTTAAAATCCTACTTGTAGACTTGCAGATTAAAATATTCCTTTTTTACAAAAGTTAAGTTCTCTAGAATTTGGAGAATTGAGTTGAATCCCACAGTGTTGAGTTTCCTCACAGAAACAGTGTAATGACTGGTGTAAGAAGTCCCTGAAAACAAATTTTTTGATGGACTTTTTCTGTCACCCTTTGCCATCACGGCATACATTTTCCTGTCACATAATAGATGGTAATTATATGGATTTTCCTCTTTCCAAATCGGAGGAATGCTTCCTTACTTGAATGGAGGGGCCACAGACTACTAATCAACCTAAAAATCCTGTTAGCCTGACATCTCAGCACAAATAAAGAATTTGGATCAGTGCCTTGTTAGATCACCTCTATTTCTAGCTCGCTGAGTAAAAAGAACCTTTTTTTGCAGCCTAGTTTGATAAGTAAAAGGTGTCTTTCTCACCTGCGTGCACTCTGAATTGTCACTCTCGTCCTTTGTTCCTTTGCATGCAGCTGTTGTCAGCTCCTGAGTCACAGAACCACTTGCAGGAACGGCTCGGGAGAGTTTTGGAAGAAAGGAAATGGAAAAAAGGAGCCGCATTTTTATTTAACAGGAGAAGGAGAACAGAAAGAAAAGAAAGGTGTTCTCAAGAATGTAGCCCGCAGCCTTGTCAGGTAGCATTTCTTCAGATGGTTTTTTTTTCTCTCCCCTTTCCCAGCCCAAGATCTCTCTTCATCATTTTTTTAAACATCTCTTCTGGGACAGGGACATCAAAGTGAATTGTGGGTCAAAGGCAAGAATTAGGGGTTGCCGGGGCTGCTTTCTGATGGCTTTACTTTATCTTTGTGTCCAAGCTTTTGCCAGCCAGCAGGTACTGCGGGTTATCCATTCCAGTCACATCATTTTCTGCTTGATGACAAGCATCACACCTTCATCCATCACATTTACATTTCAAACTGCCACACTGCTCTATTGATTAATTATTTAGCAGCTCTTGGCCACTTGCGAGTGTTTCTGTGCTCACGTTTCATGGAGAAGGGCCGTTCTTTTTATTTATGTGCGGTTTTGTAAAGCAAAAAAAAATATGTAAAGCCTTTAACATACACACATCCTAATAACCCGTGTGTGTGTGCCTGTATATACACATATATGTGTGCATATTTACGTGTATGTGTGTGCGTACGCTGATACAATTAGGTACACACAGGGAGCAGAAGCAGGTAATGTGATCAATAAGCACATGCTCACACTGATAATAGATTTCTGAGTTTTCAGAGCACTGAGCAGCAGATCAATGAGTCCTTGCAGGTGTGCTGGACCGGGAATTGCATCAGCTACATCATGCTCCCTACAGACTAGCGGGGAACATGCACATTGTCCTCTGGGCTCTGTCACTTCGAGCTAAAACAGGTGGAGGGCTTTTGCAGGTGCCTGATAATGGCTATGTTTCTTCCACATCACAGGCAGGAGCGGGCAGTCTCTGAATAGGACAGGGGATCTGGTTCCACCTAGGGCTCTGCTTGCCCCAGCAAATCACTCCATCTGTTTTTTCCTCAATTCTCCTTTGGTGAAATGGAGAATTAGGATCTAATCTTATATTCCTTTTGCATGCTTGATTTTATCTGTAAAGTACCCTAGTTCCACTGTAAGAATAAAACCTATCTGCTCTCACTAGAAATGAAAAATCTAGGTTAGTTTAGAAATCTTTGGTTGGAATAGTGATGTTTGGCCTTCTTTCTGATCCCTGGGGCACTCTTGGGCACTCTGCTTTGGCTGGACACTTTTCTGACCCACCACCACCTCCCACCTAGCAGATCCCATAAGAACCACCTGTAATCCTTTGGTGTCCCAGGTGGTGGTGTGCTCCAGACTACTCTCTGATATTCATAACTGCTTGCCCAAAGATACATGTCTCTAGAAGGAACAGCTGCAAGAAGAAAGCAAGATGAAGTATTTGATGATGGGATGAAGAATGCTTCCTGTAAAGGTTTTGAAAAAATCTTCTGATGTTCATGATATCATGTACTTATGTTGGAGCAGGAAATGAGGTCATCCTGAATTCTAAAATAAAGTTAGTATTTGGATCTGTTTTAATGTTTTCTACTGTTTTCATTTTTTACAAGTTTATTATGGATATAACCCAACAAATGTAAACAGGGTGATTCTTATTCCTGCTATTCATTTTCAATAATTTCTGATTTATGCAAAGCCTATTAAAACCAAAGGGAGTATTTACATTAACTTAATAGGCTCTGGATGAGACCCTTGAAGAGGAGGGACCACATGGTTCTTATTGCTCCATCTCTTGCATTTCTGTGTTTATCCTTCAAATTGTAAAAGTAAATGTAATACCGCTGACTTTTTTAATGGATGGGATTTGTGCCAGTATTGAGCTCATTGTCTGAATGGTGTTAGGTTAGGTTTAGTCAACATTTTTCTGTCAGAATTACTTGGTTTATTATAAAGTACATCAGGAACTTGTATAAGTCAAGCAAATATCCTATTTATATATTTACAGTAAAATATTACAGCATTCAGACAATAAAACAAAACCATCTGCTTGGTCTATTAGTGATGTTAGTACGCTGTTTAACAGACAGAGAATAACTGACTGGCTCCTTTCAATGGAGAGCACTGAAATAAAAATGAAGTCAGCCTTAGTCCTGATGTGTGGTGGAGGATTTGGTTGTTTGGTCAAATATAATCTCCATCTCTGAACACAGTTAAGGAAATATTTAGTGTTTGATTTTTGCCATTTCTTCCCCTCCTGTGTTCACTTCTCTTCCTGCCTCTTTTAGTCCCTTTCTGTCTCTTTTTTAACAAAAGCTTCTGTGAAGTGCAAATTAATCTACTGGTTTTTTTTCAGCTCTTTCCAAAACTCTTCCACCTATGACATTTAATGCCAGCACTTAATGCTGACAAAGGCCATTTTATGTGGACAGACTCAATGTCAGGCAGACTGAACTCTCCAGCTCATGTCTGTATTTGGCCATCAGGGCCAGGGTTCCTGTGTCCCTTGCCTTGGGTAAATGAAGGAATGGAAGATAGAGTAGCTATTCCAGACATTCCCCATATCTATCCCTGCCGTATCAAGGTAGCAGTCTTGTACAGCACCAAAACTTATGCCTGATAAAGAAGACCACTGAATCCCTACTGGTGTGGGAATTGGTTTTCTTGCTCTGGTATGTAAGGGAGAAAGGAAATGTAGCATGGACATCCCTGGAGGGAAACAACAGCAATGGATGGTCTCCTCTGTACGAAGTCCTGGCATCTCAATTTCCAGTATACTATGAATATACAGAGAAAAGGCTATTTATTTCTGCCTGTTATCCTGAGTGGTTTACACTGATGTAACTTCTGCATGTGAAATGTCATGGAGGCAGTACTGAGTTATAATCACAATAATTAAAACTTCAAGTAATTTGAAAATCAGCACTTTCATGGTTAAACAAAGGTGGTGATATCTATTACCTCTACAATTAACAAAGTGTCTTATAACGTAAAGTGCACAACTCTGAAAGATGTTGCAATTTGCATGTACATTGAAATACCCAAATCTGGTTTAACTACAGAAATGAAGGACAGAAGGTGAACCTTTAACTTGAACAACAGAGTGGTTTCTCTCACATGAGTAACCTCAACAGGAAAATGGCAATACTAGTACTGTAGCAATACTTGTTAAGATCAAGGACATTATTATCTAGACTCTGTGCAATACTGTTCCACTGTAAAGATCTGAAATTAAAAGAAAACCAAATGAAGCTCCCTCTCTAATGTTGCCATCATATAGTGTCCTTACATCTTTTAATTTTATTTCTTTATTTCCTTTGAAATAACCCTTCTTTGTAGAATAACAGTGTCTCTCTTACATACCTATTCAGTCATCGATCCTAAAACTGGGAACTGATACAGCGTCATAGGTGATATGGCAGCTAAGCTCTTCACACTTCTTTTTGGTTTTTGCTTGCTTCATCTCTTCACATTCACAGTTAACAGGCTTCCTCTATATCAAAAAAAATATACATAGTAATTAGTTTGCCATAGGTGTGTTTAATTTGTATTGTCACAAATAAAAAGGCAAAATAACACTTCATCTTTTTTGGGCTTAATGAGATCAGGAAAGTATTTTCATAATTGAAAAGAAAGATTCTTTTAAATAAGATCTTTTGTTAGGAAGTGAGAACAATACAAAGTAGGCACCTTCCAGTGAACTATTCTGTAAAATGGCAAACAATAATAAACAAAAACAATTAGATTATGAATGGACTCCTTACTTTACAAAGATTAAAATACATAAACATAATAATTCTGAGTACTTGACAGGATTACACAGGCTCTAATTCTAAGTTATGCCATTTCTGACTGCATAAATACTAGCCAACACATCCTGCTACTGCCAGTAATGAGAAAGGTCCCAAGAAATCAATGATAAGAGAGAGAGGAAAAAACCAACTAGAGTAACAGGTGGTTTTTCATCTTATCTATGGATACAGCATTACTTCACCATTTCAAGAAGGAGCAAATACTCAGCTATTGCTGAGAAGGTGGTCAGTCGCACCATAAAAGTTAGCTGGTTTCCACTTTGGTAACTACAGTTCATTAAAGATGAACATCCACATCTTATTGTCAATCTTTTTCTGCAAAAGAATTATTGTTAATCAATTTTGATATAAAGGTCAGAGAAGAAGAATGCTATATCTTCTGCCCAAGCCTGGTCATTCAGTCAACAGAGAGAGCTAGTACAGTATTTTCCAGAGGAATTAAAAAGACAGACAAATAAACAAACAACCAAACCACGAAATGGCAAGTCATAGATCAAGCTAACAGTGCGGTGCTGCTGTCCATGGAGAACAACATTCCTGCCTGACTTCCCAGCACATGGAGAACTTGCTTTTACTTTATTAGCCAAGCAGGACTCACTTCTGCCTTCCAGTGCGCCCAGAAGTCCCAGGAATACAGAATTGGTCCCATCTATTATGGTAATAGCATTAACAACTACTCTCTCCAGCCAAAGAACCCTGTTTATCAGATGGTGACCTGTAGCAGCAAATCCCATAGGTTGACCACATGCAACACAACTCATTTCTTTTTATTTCCTTTAAATTTGCCATCCTATACCGTTTAACTTCACTGACTGCCCTCTTGTTTATAAGTAATGTGACAGGAAAAAGAAGGTCATGACTCGTGGTTTAATTAATCACACCTAATTAATCACACCTTCAGGAGCCTCAAGTAGGTACAATATTGAGAAACAGACTTCCTTGCTGTGCCTTTTGCATGGTAACATTGATCCAGAGAAAAGGGAGAGTGCTCCTGTCCCTCAGGGGTTTAACTCCCAGCCATCGCTTTGCTGGAGATTCACTGCAGGACTGCATGGAGGAGACATCTTTGGGAAGCAACCATCCCACAGGACTACATGTTTCTAGTGCATTCCTGCCCTTTCTGTAGAAATGCTTGAAAAACATGCAGAAGTCATTGATCCATAGGTGCACAAAACCAGCCTTTTGCGTATTCTATATTAACATTAATCTGGCTAAAACAGATAAGCAATAACATGCCTTGTCTTGTGGGATGAGTTCCTCCCAGGTAACTGCTTTCTACTTGCACAGCAGGAAAAAAAATTATGGTACCACTTTTGTTTTCTTCAGACCAATAAACCTTAAATTGTTTCTTAAATTGTGGCATGTCTCCAACAGAGAAGGAATACCCTGATTCAGAGCACTGCAGCTAAGAGGTGTCCCTGCAAGGTGGCAGTGGAAAGGCTGACTGTCCTGGGGCTGGAGAGAAAAGTGATCTGGGCTGTCCTCATATGTGAAACATTGCCTAAACCACTACTAGGGTGTTAGGTAAAAGATTAATTTACAGCATCACTGCTATGACTGTGATAATGCTGCAAAAGACAAGAATGGGGTTATTAATTTATTTGAATTAAATATTGTTAGCGTCAGCCTGGGGAGAGGATTCCGGGCCCCAAGCTGGCTAGGGGCCACATCGCTGCAAAGGGCTGTGATTACAGATACATGCTGGAGCATAGTCCTTATGCTTGAGCCTTTCCCTGTCCAGCATTTTGGTTCCCACTCTGAGAGTTCTACCTTTCCCTACATAGCGTTTAAGAGACAATAAACACAAGCATCTGCAGTCACTTCTGCAAACTGGTGATTAAAAATGATGTGCAGTGCCATGCCTAGACCTTCAGGGAGCTAGCCATTAGTCTCTCTTTCAAGAACCTCTTTTGGGGACAAAGAAAGAAAGATTGGCATCATGGTTAGTGGGGGCGCAAGGTGCATGGATACAAGTCTCTCTTCCCTCTGGTTTACCTATCTCTAGAAAATGGGACCTCTTGGAAGGAGGAAAGTACTCTAGACCTTACTGACTCTAGATGTCATTTCTTCATCTTGAAGCAGAAGGGATCCATCCTGGAGTCCAGTGTTCCGGTGGGGCGGGAGACCTTTTTCCTCCTCAACTGGAGCTGTGACTGAGCTGTGAGCTGAATTTCACACTCAAAGCAGCGATCCAGTAAGATAGCAACTCGATGTTTGGTGGTTATCTTGATTTGGTAGTGCAGTGCAAAACGATTTGTACTTAACTTCACATAAATGACACAGGCACAGCTACGTGAAAAATCCTACGGGAGCAGTAGCAACTGCATACAGCTTTTAGGCTAAGGATTAGCTGCCTTTAAAAAAGGCTGCCCTCACTAGATTGAGAACTGATTGCGTTACCTTCTTGTCTCTTCTTTACCTCAATCAATAATTTTTAGGGTTCAAAATAATCAGAGCACAATAATTCCTCCACAGGAACAGTCATACAGCTATGAATTACATACCCGAGTCTGCATAAATATGAAAGAATAAAGGCAAATTTTGAACAAAACTTGCTATACTGAGGAAAAATACATGTCTCTGCAGCTGACAGCTATGTGTCTTTGCTGCTTTGCAAAGCTTAATGCTTAATGGGAATAAACTTTGGTAGTACAACAGACTTAAAATCCAAATGAACCATCCCAAAACTCAATGATATGTGTCCTGCGTGTGCCTTTAAATACTATTAAAATTGAATTTGACTAGACTTGCTCAAACCAGACCTGTTATCAACAACACATTGTCTCAGGAGACTAACATTTGTCCAGTTAGGGCTTCCTTCATTAATCGTCCAGCATCAAGCAAGCCAAATCCAAATCTGTGGAGAAAAAGCAATTAGATATTTTAAGTAGTGATAAGAACACCACAAATAATCAATTTCTATAGCATTAGCAGCTACCTGGCCCAGCAAAAGTCTATAAAAGCTAGAATTTATTGCAGAACACCAGACAGCTTACAGAGCATTGATTCTTAGTAGTATGCATAGATTGCTGGATTTAAAGAGAAATCCCTAATGGTTCTTACCTTTAATTTTTTTCCTCTTAAAGGGAAAACACGGATAAGGTACTCATAAGGCCAAACTGCAGCAAAACAAATATGTAATGACTGTTAAACAGAATTTGTTTACCTTTCAGATGAATGGAATACTACAGAATTGATATACAGTTTGATAGCAATTATATTCAATCTGATGCATAAACTTCATAAAAGATGAGAAGCTAAATACAGTCATAGTATTCTATGGTTAGAAAAATGTTAATTGTGCTTATTTTTAAAACATTTATTGCACCTGAGAAACCAACTGACTAGAAATAATTTTTGCATTTGTTCAGTTTGTGAATCTTTAGGCTTTAAAGCCTTCTATTCCTCCATAACTATCTCATACTGGAGTATTTTGATCTACATTAACCTTTGTGATTTTTAACTACTTGTAAAAGCAAAACAAAAGGCAATGCAAAACTTAGCAAGCAAAACCTTATTGTCTGCAGCAGACAACAAAATTTTGAAAAATATTTCATTTAAATATTCCCAAAAGACAATTTCTGTATGTACGTGTTATAACTGATCTTTAAATGTGAACCAAAACATTTCCAAACTCAGACTTCTAGGCCAACAGGCTCAGAAGTTGAAAGGGACTTTGGTGATGATCTCATCTGACCTCCCATATACGTACATTCCCCAGAAGCTGGATTAAACCATGTCTTTCAGAAAGATGTCTAATCTCATTTTAAAGACTCCAAGATATGGTGAGTCCACCTCCTCCCTGGGTAAGCTCTTCCAGTGTTTAATTACCCTTACTGCTAGGAAACGGTGTCTTATTTCAAGGTTGAATTTGTCTAACTTAGCATTCAAATACTGAAAACGCAGAGTGTTTGAGGGAGAGCAAATATAAGTGACATGATACATTTTATACTAATCCTAAATCAAAAGATTATGGAAATACAGAAAACATGACAACTAAAGCCCTAGTCTGGCAAACATTTATGCAAGGGGGTAGATTTCTGCATAGGAAATGGTTTCTTTCAGTTCAGCAAGCCTGCACGCATGTGTAAAGTTACACCAGGGCTTCAAATAGAATTTAAAAGAGGCATTTGGAGTGACTTTTGCTGCGAAAAATATTAGGCATTAATTAATAAAGACAACCTCCCTCTGCCTCTGCCCCACTCTGAGCAGCCTTTGAGGTGGGATACCATAAATTACTACTAGAAGAAGAACAAGTGAGAAAACTTCCTATTGCAGAAATCTGATTGCTGCTGTAGCGGGGTGACTGCTGAAATCCAAACACAACCCAAGGGGGGAGAAAAAAAAAGGAACGTTAAAAAAAAGAAAAAAAAGGAGAGTTGTCAAGATAATTAAAACTTTGCAACAATTCAGTAGTGGTGCTGATAAAAACAGCACTGCTGGCTGAATGCAAATAAGGTGGTAAAGGCCCTGTTTGGATTATGGTAATTACTCAGTCTGAAGTTAGCTCCAGCCACACACACATATGAGCACACACATACACACACAGCAGTGGAGTGGAACCTGACAACCATACTTGGCATGTGATCATAAAATTCCCTGGCACGCTCTCAGGGTGCCA
>CM062568.1:70979985-71019985 GCA_031468815.1 Morus bassanus
GGAGCTATAAAAACTCAGCATGACGTGGAGCATATGAGAAACCTGTAGTTCAAATGTACTGCTGCTTGCTTTCTCATCCTTAGTAACTTCAGTGCGCTCCACACCAATCTATTAGTTCAGTCTACCTTAAAGATCATAAAGCTCTGCCATGTGGAAACTCATCTGTCCACCAACACATTGGTGCAAAATAGATTTAATTGTACTCCCAACCCAGTATCATGTCCATCTTATTTTACTACACTCCAGCAGGTAGCCGGTGTAGAGCCTTACTTTCCTTGAACTGCCCTTGCTCCATAATATGAGGAGAACAATACTTTCTCAGTTTAAATCATTTGCCACTGTTCAGCTGTGCAGCAAGCCAGACCGCCCATATGTGACCTAAAGAGAGCCTTGTCAGAACCACTAGACATAAAAGCATTCCAATTATCGACCACACTGCTTTAATAGAGGAGGCAACTAATATGATAGTGTAAGTGATTCTGCCACTGAGAAGCTCTTCGTCACTGTCAGATTAACACTTGAGTTAAACTCTTGTAAATCAGTCACATTACGCCGTCGGTTGAGAAATAAACACAGACCTATTACGCTTAGAATTCCAGAGGGCTCTCCCCACCATCCAAGTTGCGCAGGATGCCCTATTAATCTGAATTTTGTCATGTTTATTATTTTGCAATTACTAATGTGGGTAACGTTGGAAAGATTTAAGTTGTCTATGATTAGATTCTGAAATGGATGTACATGCCTAGAGAAACCTTCTGCGAGGGAAAAGGAGAGAGAGGAAGAGAGAGGGATACAGGAGGCAGCTTACGTGTAACTTCTGACTGGAAAAAGCCAGCAGACCACCAATTTAATTAAATCCCATAACTCTTTAAAAAAAAAAAAAGCTCAGAGCATTTAAAAGCAAAATACTTCAGTGTCTTCAAGCACAAGACCTCCCACAAGCTCACAGCGAAGTGCACCTCCTAACCGCTAATGTGGTTGCATTTGAGCCCTCTAATATGTATCAAATGAATGTTGAAGTTGAATATAATAAGTAAACACTGCTCTTTCAACGCTTCCTTCCCTCCACACTAAAAATACCTTTAAGTCATACATTATCAGCTCATCATCAGCTTTTTTATTTCTGTAGATTTTCTCAAGTTTCTCAATTGTCTTTTGCTCTACCTGAGCTGCTTTGAAACCAAAATGAACACATCTTTGTTTTTGATATTCGGGTTTTGGATGTGAGAGAGTGGACAGATAAATATTGTTAACACAAGCTGGGGATTTATTTTTAGTGACATAGTTCTGCCTGTTCAACAGAGCCCTTTCAGGCATGTAGTGAGGCTGGGAGAGAAGGAAATGGGGCCAGGGACTAGAAGACTGGTTGTTGAGTTTGTTTGGTCCCAGGTTGCTTCAGCCACATGGACACTCCTCAAGATTTCCAGCTGGCTCCTCTTTAGATTTTGGGAGCCCTATCTGGAACCAAGGCAGATTCTCCAATGAAAAATATGCACAAATCTTTCTAAAAATGCTGACCTAAGATCATATGCTAGTGTGTCCCAGGGCAGAAGCAGCAACCCCAAAGAGATTTTAGGCTAAACACCCTCCTCACGCTGTCATCTTTCTCCAGCAAAGTAGGGAAACAAACCTTCATGCCACTTTTTTCTGTTTGCGTTTCTTCAAAGATCTTCTTGGGAGACAGGGAGAAAATGCTGGAGGTAAGCGGGGAGGAATAGGAAGGAATGGGCACCACTGTGCTGAAACTCTGCAGAAAAACTGCTGGAAAGTTAATGTGGTTAGAAACTGCATTAATCTTTATATTTCACTTTGCTCTTCAGAAGGCCCTTAAAAAGGGGCAGTGGGAGAAACCAAGGGTAGGCCAGTAAAGCTATATTGTAAGCTAAGGAAAGCCAGAAAGGAGACTTTTCCACTCTGTCTATCTTCTAGTGCAGTCTGCCTTCTAGTCCCTATGTGGAAAAATGCAGCCTTGAAAAGGTGGTGTGGGAACTTGAGGGAGGAAACCCTTCACCCCTTGTCTCGAATGAAATGAGTTGTGGCAGAACTTGATCAGAGGCTGCTCCAGGCATCATCCACAGCAGATTAAACCTTCCTTGGGTAGGCCTATAGGAAGAGACTGTAGACATACATTATTTTCCCTCAGCAGTCCCTAAAGTGGGAGTTAAAAGGTTTTAAAAAAAACAATTAAAAAAATTTGCCTGTCAGAGACAACTTACATTGGAGAAAAATTCTGTTTTTCAGTTTAGGTAATTCATGTCCTAGAGAACAACAAAGAAAAATTAAAAAGCTCTCAAGAGACAATGGGCTTTATTCTGTCCTCACATGCATGGCTTAGTTACAAGTGGGCTTTGAGCCAACTTCTGTGCTCAGCTATACACGTGCAATTTCCTTTGACTTAAACAGAGCATATATTTTTATGGGCAGAATCTGGCCTTTTTGTGTATGGGAATTCTTATGATTTGTTTATTATTTGTATAGTATTATAAGGATCAGGCCCTCATTGTTTTGAACTTTGGGAAAACAAGGCTCCCTGTTCTGTCCACTGGAGAGATTACAGTCCAGGAGACCCAGCAGCATATGATGGGTGTGGGTAGTCTAACCATCAGTCCTCTACACGTTTATAACTATCCCAATTATAAAGAAGCGTACATAAATTTTAGCCAACTAGAAAATAATTGGCTTTCTTCACATGGAGTGGATTCAGATGACTGACAAATCTCTGTGTGCCTTTCCCATCCCTCTCTGCCCCCAGCACAACACTTTTTCCCACCCCAGATTTGCTGAACAGATTTTCTGTCTTCATCCTTAAAGCTGGTTTACCCTAGGCAGGTACTTGGTCTTGTTTCAGATACCTGCTTTTAACAAGGTCTACACCCTGCTGGAGCCAACTTCTCTGCTCAGCTACATGTATGTGGTTTCCTTTGATTTAGAGTATGTATTTTTCTGGGCAGAGCCTGTTCTTTTGGGGTGTTTCTCTACACAGGCATGGGAGTCTGTCTGGCTCACATTTTCTTGGGGTTTGTAAATGCCCTGCAGAGGCCACAGAGGGGAGGAATTTGAAGGAGCAGAGGGCAATGGCCCTACTGTTCTGTTTGGGGACCATACCCAGCATCTGACATAGCACTGGAAGAAGCAGGAGGATATTGGCAGGTGGGAATTGTGCAAATCAGCTCTCCCTCTGAATGCATCTCTGTATGCAGTGCTTTGCTATTTAGGGATCATCATAGTGCAAGCAAGAAATCATATGGACTTAGGGACTTAACCCCCGCCCCCCCCCCCCCCCCCCCCGATGGATATGGAACAGTAGGGGTGAGACAGAGGACTTTAAGCCCTCAGAAAAGAGTGAAACCAGCGTGTTCAGTCTCCTCCATGCCTGTTTGCATGCCGTCAAGTGCGGCTGGGTTTCTGCAGGTTTGGGAGGGAAGGGTTTCAGGGCAGGGAGCAGAGCCAGGGAGCAACTGCTCTCCATCCCTTTCCACCCCTGGCGCCTTTCCCAGTGGAAGTCAGAGTGGGAATTAACACACACGGAACTGGTGCTGTTCCAACTCCCCAAGAGGAAAACCACATTTTTCAAGCTATATGATTCTTGTTTGTAGCTACGTGACGCGTTATTTAATGACGGTGAAATACTGCATTGTTCTGATTTTGAAGATGTGTACATCTTTGGAGGACTGCTCTCATTCTTCTAAATACTTTTAAAATGCAACATTTACAAACACCTTCATTTTCTTGTTGTTGCTGACTTGCTCATTGACATTTTAAGCTAAACAGCATATGGCTTATAGCTTTGTACAAGCAATTGTATACAATTCATACATTTTCTGGAATTAAAAAGCCTTGAAAACATGATGACAATTTTCAGAACTACAGGTTTATTCTTAAAACTAGGAGAACTGTGAGGCCTATTCTTCATTTTTACAGATTTTTCCAAGTGATCCAAAAAAAGTTGCTGAGGGCATTCCAATTTCCTTGCTGCAAAACAACAGTAACAACACAGGTGGATATTTAGATGTTTGATTCCCACATGTGTTCAATGTGCTTTGTGGTTGTTAGATGGAAGGATATTACTGGAGTGTAAGTTATTAATTATTGTTGTCAGCATCTAAGACAACTCTTGCCAAAGATTTAAATCAGCTTCCCCTGGAAACATAGGAAATAGGATTTAAAAGGACCTCCTGCATCAAGTTCAAACCCCAGTTTTTGCTGTCAACCACACGTCGCATAAATGGTTTCATGAAGTGCTCAAGTTTCACACTGGAACCAGTGAAGTTTCTTGCTCCCCCTGCTCCCTTTGGAGGTCTGCTCCAGGACTTCATTCCAGTGCTTTCTCCTAATTTCCTGTTTGAGTTTATTCATGGCCATCTTATAACCATTTGTTCTTATGTCAACATAGTCCTTTAAATAGCTCTTCTCCCTCCTTGTATATTTATAGACAACAGTTATGTTCCCTCTCAGCCTTTGTTTTGTTTGTGTAAACAAGTGAAGCACTTTTAGTCTCCCTTATTAAATAGCCTCTTTTCTTCCTCTCAGTACATCTCCTCGGTGCTTATCCCAATTTGAATTAATTTTCTTGCACATAGGTGACCCAAGTTGTACACTGTGTGTCTGTGCTTTGTCTATAGTAACAGCATTCAATGAAAAACAGACACCCCCCCGCCCCCGGCATTGCCAGATAACTCTCCCTCATCACACTTTTGTTTTATTGGCACAACTTACCTAAGGCTTACGGCCACCTTTTATTAGCAAGGAGTATGATCCAAATTGTTTAAGTACCTAACTTGTATCTCTTTTTTTAGCCAACTGCTGAGGCAATGCTATCCACCCAAACTGGGTGCCTAAACCCACTACCTTTTCTTCTGAAGTGTACCATCTTGAGGCTATACTCCTGGATTTCACCTGATCCCTTCCTATTCCTTTTCTTCCCTTTCCTCTGCTTGCACTATTACAACTCAATATTGGTAGTTTTTCATAGCTTTGTGTAATCAGCAAGTTTCAATAGCACATGCTTCCTTATCTGTAGTGTGGTTATTAATGAAAATATGACCCTATTAAATGATCAGTCCTAACAGCAGTCTGTGTAGAACTCCAATAGAACTCTGTCCATCCCAATAGATCTGTTTTCAGCATAATCCACGGTCACCTCTTCTTCTGTCAGTTCCTTACAGTTCTTCCAACTGATCTCTGCTTTCTCCAGTTTAAATAATATCCCCCCCCCCCCCCCCCCCCCCCGCAAATCCCTCTAATATAGTTTATGGATGCCCACAGGAGTGAGATCTGTTGTATTTCCTTTCTTTAAAAAAAACCCATTATTTATGAAAGAAAGTTATGAGAGCAGTATGGCATGATCTATTTTTGGTAAAAACCTGACGTATTTCAACACATCTCCTGTTTCCTTCAAAATTCATTTTAAAACCTGGCATGCAATGAGAGAGTATTATGAATCTGAATAAATGCTGCAACAGTCGTGTACTTGGTACTATAATGGGTTAATTGCCGCAGTGCAGGAGGCTGATAGGGAGCCACAAGAAGGTGCATGCCTTAATGAGGAGCTAGTAAGGAGCCCTGGGGCATGGAATAGGGGCTAATATAAAGGAGAAAACAGTAGGATAGAAAGCTGAGTAACCCAAATAAAGATACATTTGCTCTTTACTTGTTTATGCTGCAATTACTGTCTTGCATGAACACCAGACAAAACTCAAACAGTAAAGTAACTCAATGAGATGGGTGTGTGCATGGGATATTTCTGTCCCAGACTTAATTTTCTATGTTTTAAGGTTTCACTGGCACTCCCTACTATGTTTTCTTAAAACAACGGTGAGCTACCAGTTAAACTGAAAACACAGACTAAAAATTACACTGTGGAGCACTAGTTTGATTGGTGGACATAGTGTTCTTACAGTCAATACTTTTGATTTCTGGGGAGGCACTCTGTTTCCAGGCCTCATTCTTTTTAAAGAAGCAATTTTTGAAAGACATCAAGTTCACTTGGACTAAGGACAGTCCAGCAAATATTGGACAGGAGTAACTCCAACACATGGTTCAGAATAACTCCACTGCAAATGCATATTATGCAGTGACACTGATCAAATTTGTGTCACTTTGTTCAGGTTTTCAGGTAAGATGACATCCAGTTACAATTTCAGATGGGTTGGTAACATATAAAATATAAACTTTGTCTTAGTATTTTGGATTAAATCAGTTGTTCTTTCTTTCTTGGGAGCTGGCTGGCAGCAGGGGGAAGACGCAAGGATCAAAACCAAAGCAAAACCAAACCAAAGTTGTTCAAACCTCAACAAATGTTTAGCTTGTTAGCCTGTCCAGAATGGTTCATTAGATACCTTTTAATCGTATTTTCTCCCATAGCCTTTTTTTTTAAGTAGATAGTTTTTATCTTTACACCTGGTACAAAAGTAATTTGCACAAATATAGTGCAAAATACACATTTATAATATATACTTTCTCTAACTGTGACAGCACATGGTTTCTGGTCTTCACAAATTCCTAATTGCTGGACATTCCTTTCTAGGATTAATTACTTGTAGTAATAAATCAATATTACTATAAGTGGAACTGGGAACAAAATCAGGCTTACTGGTATATTGATAATCACCTAGGTAAGCACTGGAGGTAACTTCCAAGTCATATAATACGAACCTCAAAAGCATATTTCTATAAAACACAGGTAAATACACAGTCTTTAAATAAAAATATGGAAAGCCCCACTGAAACTTTAAACTGGAACAAAGTAAAAGAAAGTTTACCTATACATCAGCCCTAACCTTTTTCTTCACTCTTCTTTTATTCTTCCTTTATTCTGATGGACCTTTTTTATTCAGCCACACTTTTGCTCTTGACCTTCCAGCCTTCTGCTTCCTCCTTGCTCTCTTCCCTGTAGAAAATGCCATACAGGATCAGATGTCAGGTCTCTCAGGTCTAATATTCAATCCCTCTGAAAGTACCAGCGTATCCGGTCTCCTCCTTGTCTTTAAGAGAGACCGACTTGAAGTCTGAAGTGTGGGATTAGTAACCCTCTTACAAAATGGATAACTACAAGTATTTTGTGCTATCTGTGTAACTATCTTACAGAGTACTTGGCCTCAGTGTCACACAAGGGCAAATATTACTACAAGCTAATTATACACTGTGGCTGGGGAGGGGAAATATTCCTTTCATGAATTTCCAAAGACCAGCTTTTACTTTCAGGCAGTGTTTCCTTACCCTCATGTAATGATAGGAGAGGGAGAATGGAAGTGCCTGATTGACCCCTACTATTATTTTGCAAATATTTATCATGTCAGCTCCTATTTTGTTGCCTTCTTTTATTTCTGAAGTCTCCCATTCATTATCTGTTAGTAGCATTTTTTATTGCTGTGTGGCCTTGGTTTTGCAGGGTCTCTGCACTAAGCACTGCATAAGCATTTAAGAAAGCAACGTCTTGCTCTGCGCAGCTTACAGCCAACACACAAACAGGTGTGGGAGCAAGAAGTAATACACTCATTAAGGAGCTGTTGTGCTGGAAACGCGGCACGCACATGGGTGGATATGTGCCCTAGAGTGGGATGTCCTCCCAGAGAAGCAACATCAGTTTTACACTACCTCTGATGATATCGCTCTGCACATCACCTTGACATGCAGTGGTGTTGTGCTCCACATCCTGTGGTTCAAGCTGAAGAGCCTGTGGGTGGTGGGGGAGTGACGGCGAGTCTGTCGGCAGAGCTGCAAGGTCGGTTGGGAATCTCTTGTAGCTCAGAGGCAGGATGCCACACAAACCCCAGGGACAGCGAGCCCAGTGCGAGCTGCCCCCTCACTCGGGGAAACAGGTCCTCAGGAAGAGGAGGGAGAGAGCTGCCATGGGCAAAGTCCTGGGTGAGGAAGAGGCAGGAGGAGAGCACTGTGTGGTTCACTGACTGTATGGGGAGGGTGGGAGGGGGGAATCTGGTAGTAAATAGAAACAGATGGGCAAGTTCACAGAAGAAGAGGTGTAAGAAAAGAAAAAAGACTTTCTTTGGGAGGATGGTGGGAATGATGGCTGGGAAGCTCAGAGAAGGTGAAGCATCCTCCCTCCTGAGATGAAAGACTTGTCTCTAATATGAAAAATCCAGGAAGGATGGGTCTGTCATCAGCCCCTTGAAGACATTATATGCTAATGAGGTAGAAACAAAGACATGTTTAATTTCCCATTACGATGATAGTAGGTACATTAATGTTTTTACAAGTAGTTATGCATATATGATCTCAGTGTTTTGATGGTACTTTCTCTCCATGTTCATCCCAGACACAGCCATGCTCTGCCACACCCTCAAGAAAGCAAATAGCACTTGGTTGCCAGCAATAGGGAATTGTCTAAATGCTGTAGCCTCAGTAACCATGAGCTACATGTCAATGAATTTTAGGAAACTCCAAGTAAACAGTCTACATAAAATTGTGGCAGCAGTATCTCTGACTGTTATTGAATGGAGAATCAATTCCCACAGAATCATTTACCATAAAAAAATGCTACAACACAAATCTTATGAAATTATTCTTAAAATTTAATTTGACTAGGGAAGATCTGCCTATAAACTTCCGCAAAAGTGATTAAATTGGTACTTATCCATATTCTCGCTATGTTGTTGGATATCCGTGTATGGACAATTATTTTGCCATAGAAGTCTCTTCTATTGATTTTTCTTAAATTATTTTTTTACTATAATCAGTTATCTTTACTGCATAATA
Source organism: Morus bassanus (assembly GCA_031468815.1). NCBI lineage: Eukaryota > Metazoa > Chordata > Aves > Suliformes > Sulidae > Morus > Morus bassanus. The sequence continues at coordinate 70,988,701 of CM062568.1, forward strand.
GGGCCCGAAGAGGCACTTGAACCAAATTAGTAACAAAACCACTAAAATAAAAGTCTATATCATTAATTTGGGTCACTGTGACTTGTAGAAAATATTCTGCAAATTAACCCAAAAGAAAACTTATTCCTGCTCATGTGCAGTGGTTATAGGACTGATACTACTGATCCAAAGCAGACCCTCAAGTGATTGAATAATCTGTTCTTCAAAACTGCAAGTCTGCCACAAGTCGATTGCTTCTCTTGTAGGCTCTGCCCATCTCTGTATGAGTGAAGAGAGAAAAAGAAGATATAGCTGGATATGCTATTAGGGGTAATGTTCAAACAAGGAAGTAATGTACAAGTTTTACTTTAAATCCCATCCCATCAAGAAACTGCTGAGACCTCTAATTCTCATGATGATACCTTTGGGAGCTCTAGGGCATCTTGAAAACGTTGCTGCATGTCACAGTAAGTCTCTAACAGCATGTGAATGAAAGCATTGTATTGCAAGAATATCACAAAAAATAATTCATGTAGCTGATAATTTCTATTTCCATTTAACAAACAATTTGCTACCCAGATAAAATTGTTGCTGTGGAGATTCCATAAGCTTAAATTTGGGATGATACAGTAATTTGAGAGATGCATTTCAAACATCAGCTAAGGGAACTCACTGGAATATGGAGACATATATATATCTGCATGGAAATCAGGGGAAATAGGGAATTAGTCTTAACTGGCACTGTATTTAAAAACACAAAACAAAAATGTAAAACTTCATACAAATATAGACACTTTCACCCAGAATGCAGGAGACTAATCAAGTTTCTTGTGATGAAAATTTTCTCTTTACTATCATTGTTGTCTACTATTTGCATTGTGATATGCCTTCAGGCCCTGAACTAGAAGCCCGGTTCCATTATAATGGATATTGAGCATGTAAAGAAAAGACATCCTCCCACTCCAAAGCATTCTTGAGCTAAATTTATGTCTATATTGCAGTCAGAAGACTGAAGTGACTGCATGTAGCTTGGAGATACTGGAGTCAGTTTTAAGTTAGGCAGTTTGGTAACCTAGCCTCAGAAACACAGGCTCAGTGAGGGCTAATTACCTCTCCTTCTTGGCAGATTTTTCAAAGGTGGCAGGGAAAAAAGGAAAAAGTGAATATGGAGGTGAAGAAAAAAGACTGAAGAGCAAGGAAAGTTAGCAATGTCATCAGATTTTACATGTAAACAAATGACTCAGGAGCACATACAGGGTAGAGGGAAGGAAAGTCTGGAGGTAAATACAGAGTTTGGAGTTACACCCAGCAGAATGGCAAAATCCCTGCTGGAGGGCAGCTGTGCAAATTAGAATTAGCCTGCCATCTTTGCTGTACACAGGATGCTTCTGGTGGAGGAACATGCAGCTAGCATCCCTCGTTGCCACAAGGGATTAATTGAGCATAATGTCTTTTGGAAAGTAACAACATTTTCTTGGAAGGCAACAAGGGAAAACTGATAGTTTTGCTGTGTAACTGAGTTTCATAATGAAATGTTGCCATACGGTGAATCCTTGTTGCCTCATTACTCTTAAACCTTTATTAAAAAAAGCTTTTTTAACTGTATTACTTAATTGTTTAATTTGGGAATCTTACTGCACAATTCCATACCAGATCTATGTTTGACCTCATCTAGATGAGGCAGCATACGACTTAGAAGTCAGGAATTTAAGGTTGAATGGACCATTTTCGCTCCTTTCCACAAACACCTTGTGACACAGTCTAATTATATTGCCCATTACTGTCTCTCTGTTTTGACATTTTGCAGATCCTCAAATAAAGCACTTAACCTGCAACATTGGTGTCCATAAGTCCAAAGCCAGAACATTATGTTGTTCTGTAGTTTTCTTCAAGATCCAAACATCAGAGGATGCTTGAATAAAACTTAGGAAATTTTTAAGGTAAAGAGCTGCAATCTTACATAGTCTTAGGAAAAAGTCTGAGGCCAAAATCTTAAAAAAAGGAATTTTCAACTCAGTGTGAATAGTAACTAATTTTCAAATGCTTATAAATGGCTTATTTGACAATGGGTAATTTTAAAGTTAGGTACACATAGTATTTTTTAAATTTAAATTGTTGGCCTTTTGTATTCGACTGCTAGAATAAGAAGTTTCAACAAGTTTTAGTTGTGCTTGATTTTTTTTTAATGAGGGAAAGTATCCAAACTGTTATTTGAACCTTTACTGATTGAAAAATTGGTATCATCACATCTGGAAATGAGATGAAGCATGGAGAATTCAGCCTTGTTTCAAAAGATGAAGAGCATCTTAAAATCATGAGTTATGAAGAAAAGGGATCTGCATATCTACAGCAACTGTTCTGTAATGTCAGTACTTTGTCTTCCACTAGATTTACTTGTGATTTCTGTTGTGAAGCTTTTGACTTATGCACCTCTGACTAATGTACCTTTCACAGGACTGGGCACTCCCAAGCTGTAACACACTTCATAGGGAAAATATATGTGGGTAACATGAACAAAAATGATAATACAACAGTCTCGAAGCTTTTCAGACCCTCTAGGAAAATTCTGGGTGAACACATCAGGTGAAATCTTAGTTCCACAGACACATATAAAAACCCTGTTGTTGCATTTTGTGAGCTTAGAAGTTCTCATGGGAATACTGCAGTGTATGCAGCTGCCTAAGAAATGACAGCCTTGCTGTCCTAGGTAAGGCTCAGCTGTTGGTTCTGTATCTCCTTCAATACTGATACCACTGCTGACTTTAAAATCCATTCATTCAGCAATTGTTCTCAGGCTACTTCTATAATTGACCACAAAGTAGGAAAATTGCCTGACTTGAGTCCTTCTGATATCACTTGGTGAAGTGAAGGGGACAGGAGCGAGTGAAGCAAAGAGAAGGCAGTTTTGCTAAGAAAGGAAATTCACTATTAATCTCTATATCCATTTCTTCTTTTGTACCCAAGTAAAATCTGAAAATCTTCTTCATATTCACTGGAACCAATTTATCTCTCTCAAAGTTCTTTTACAATTAATATAGATTTGTACAGGTTAGCTTAACCAGTCCTAGTTACTAGCATGGTACTTATGCCCTGGTTTTCCATTAATTGCTACCACCTTTCATTGAATAAGCAAAGATATAACCTTTCTACGTCAATAGAAATATTTCTGTAGTTGTACTATGAGACTGTAGAAGTCTAAAACAGACCTAAAAAAATAGGTTTCCTCAAAGTTTATTTCTTTTTTTTGTAAATTAATGATGAGTTGAGGGACATATCTTTCTGATATAAGAGTTACTTACCCATATATGGCACAGGAGTTAATAATGAACAACTTTTTAAGTCTGTTTCCTGTACTGTTTCTGAGTGGCTTACAACAAGTAATTAAACCATTGGCCTTACAACATCCTTTTATATGAATTGTCCTCAGTGAACACAATTACACATTTATTTTTTTGTGATTCTCAGATGCACGAATTCTCTTCTATCAATCTTGCTTAGTATTAGCATTATTGTGGTTCCTAGTATTCCCAGTCATGGACACCACTGTGATAGATGGGATAGAAAATACAGAACAAAATATAGAAACTCATTCTGCAAAAGCTTGAAAGCAATACAGAAATTCACTCTCCATGAGCTTGAAAACTAGGCATAAGATAGGCGACAACAGTCAAAGAGGCAGATAATTGAGGGCATATCAGAAACAGGCAATACTGGTCACTATGGTAGGTAGTGTGCGTAAGGGGCTAAAGAGTGAACTATAAATTGCTGTATATGTACCAACTGACCGCTTAAAGTAAATAAATGTAGTTTCAGTAATAACTGATATTCAAATAGAAAATAAATAGCAAGCGTATGAGCATTATAAGGTCTAATTCCATAAAGGTTTCAGCTGTCCATGACGGACAGCTTAGCTTTGCACAGATAGCAACCCTGATGGACACTGGCACCCTTGCTGAACCTAATGGAAATTACCTGGAATCTGTCCAGGAATCCTCAGTGCTGGCCTGTGATACTGAAATGCTGTTTTTTTCATTTTCTGTTACTAGAGCTGCTCAATGGAATTATAGCCTTTTGTACTCGCACAATTTCCTCTTATTTATGTGTAATACCAGCTCCACTCCACTACATACTACGCATGCCTCCTTTGAGACCAGTCTTTCTGTACCTTGGGCTCTTAAAAACTTCCCGCTAGTAAGCTTATATCTCCCAACCCTTGATGGTTCAGACAAAGAGTCTATTATGACTCTTCTCTCTTCTGTGTTTGGTGGACTTGCTATTCTATATGAAGTAGTACCTAAACTGCAGGGCTTTTTCGCAGGGGTTGGATGTTGAACAGAGCATCCCATAAATTATGCAGTGCCTCTTTTTAGAAACATGAAGAGGAGAGCTCTGTGAAACATTTATAAGGAAAGCTTGTATCATAGAAAACCTGCATTGCATGAGATTTCAGGCAACTCTGAGATTTGTGAACATCTCTGAGAAGTTTGCACATCCTCATGCAAGGTTCAGGCAAACTTTCAGCACTGTGTAAGAAGATTCCCCATTGCTCAGCAAGTGTGTAGGAAATCTCAGTCCCCAGAGGACCTCTCTCATGCAACATGTAAATAAGTTTATCTGTACTTCTTGGCCATCCCTAGCAGAGAGAGGGTTTCAAACATAGCTATCAAGCTGTTTTATTGCAGAAGGATAGAAATAGAAATCCTGAGGTCTGTCGTGCTGCCGAACTTTTGGCACCTGATGGTTAATGGAGGGAGACAGTGTCCCTTCAGCAGTGATCTGAAGCAGTATCCATTAACAACACAAACAGCTTAAGGAGACAAATCTCCTGAATAAGTATGTGGCTAAATTTGGATAGTGTTAATACCTCATACCATGTGTTTCAGACTTCCTTGCCCATGGAAATAGTGATAAATGAAATCCTGCCCCCTGTTCCTCATGGAGGTGACATGAAATGTTAAAATACTAGGTAGGGGGTGGCAGAGAATGGGAGAGAGCTGTGAGTTAATTAACTGGCATGTCTACGAGAGCTGTGTCTGGAGGCCACCACCAGGACTGGCAACTCAGTGTGCAGAGCACTGTAAAAACCCATAGGAAGAAATAGCCATCAGCCCAAAGAATCTGCTGTCCAAATAGACAAGAAAGATGAGAATAACAGAGAAATGTGGAAGGGTATGCTATTTCTGAGATTTGCTTTAGTCATCTACTCCCATACTCAGTAAATCCTGAGGAAAAAACCCAAATAACCCTTCCATTCAGCCAGAGCCCTCAGCAGATATCCTTCAGTGCAACCTTCCAAAATTTTTCCAATGCCTGGCAGGCAGCAAGCTCTTTTAATGAGAGGGTGTTGACTACCTCATCTACGTTTCTAAGTTCCCAGACTATACAGTTATCAGTTAGCCTGGTAGAAATTGTAATTCTGACATCAGTGCTACCACTGATTACCATTTCACAGCTAGCAAAGAAGCCTAAATTGCCAATAATAGTTATGAAAGAGTTAGTGAATGAAGAGTAGAAGGCAGGCAGAGAGATGCAGTGAGGAATTATACAAACTATAAATTGCCTAATTTTATCATTTTACATATTCCTTTTCTGCTAAAAGTGTGATATTATAAAAAACAGGCCAAAATGAGATATCCAAATTGACTTAATCTGTGGTAAAATAGTAGGTGCACAGGAGTTAATAGTACAGTAATCAAAATAAAACATCTTAAAAGAAAAAATATGAATTAAAAGTCTTTTAGCTTTTGAGAAAGGGAATCCCATTGTATAATTAGATCATGAACTAAGGCCTTTCACCGCTGCAAATTCATACTGTGCACTATTTAAGTGCCACCTCTTGATTCTCCTACTGCAGCTTCTAATAGCAAGCCCTGTTCTGCTTTTCTTTGTGCAAACCCAATCACATCACATCAAATGATACAACTAATTAACAGAAACTCCTTAAAAAATTGCATATTATTTTGGCAAGCCAAATTAATGTCAGTCCCCTGAAACCATGTTTAGTAATTCCCACTGACTCTAGTAACGCCTACTACTGAGAGAAGAGCTAATCAACTACAGGCTCTCCTGCTGATGAGCTGAACCAAGCAACCAGATGTTTCTGCCTTCTAGGCTAATGAAAATGTCATGCATGTTTTTCTCTCCACCTAGATGAAGAACTAATTCCACCATGACCATGGTCTAGGTAGCTCTCGTTTTTCCAGTGCTACATCCAACAGGTCCTGCTAGTTAATCCTGAGCAGGCAGGTACAGCCTTGCTAAAGATGCTCTGGTTTGAACCAGCTAACCCAGCCTGCTGAGGCAGCCTGCTGCTAGGGCTTTCTCATGCAGGATATGAAGAGCAAAGGGAAAGCTGATGAACGTCACTGTGGAAAAAAATATTTCCATCATATTGTACTGTATATAAAAGCTGGGCAAAGTATGTTTTTTGTGCATTGGTAAGAGGTCCCATCAGCATTAAATTACTTAATGAGATGTCTATTGCAATTAAAAGAGGCATAACATTTATATTAACATTTTAAAGCTTGCTTATTTCAGGAGTGTCAGTTTACATGAGTCTAAATAGGCAATAATGAACATGATGAAGTATTCTGTATTAAAACTGAGTACTGTGTAACTGTCTAGTAAAATCTTAATATTAAACTATACTGTATAACTTACAGGGCAGTATAAAAGCTTCACATTTAGATTTATCCCATCTTGAATCTCAAATAATGGACTTACGATTAAATATGAATACAAATGAAAAAAATGCATTTGCATGTAATCTTACAAAGTACATTTACATGATACATTTATTTAAAAAGCTTACAGTATACTTTGATGGATGGTACAGTCATTTTCAGAAACAGTAAGCCATAATTTAAAGATACTGTGTAATTATTTAACAGCAATATTTTCTAAGTTCAGCTGACTTGTACCTCTCATGCTAGACGTTAGTGCTAGATTAAAAAACAGTGTATCACTAGGCCCTACTATCCCAGATGCTTACCTGGTGCAGAAAAAAGATATGTGGTACATTTAAATGCTACTTAATGATGAAGGGAATTAGGTCTATTCATACAGCTTTGGTTTGAGAAATGCAGTGAATGTGTTAATCTCAGACCCCACCTCCAGCAGCTAAGTATATTCTTTATTTTGTTTTTCAATAGATCTGCAGTAGTATATATAGAGTGTAAGCAGAAGTTAGTCTTTTTATATTTTAAATTTCCTTAACATGCTCATTGCTGTATTAACATCTGTTCTGAAACTCCCACCACCACAGCAAGTAGGCATCAATTAACATCAGTTTGGAAGTGACAGATATTCAGTCAAGGAGGAATAAAACTCTATAGTAATTTTTGCCAGCAAAATCTCATCATGTGTGCAAAGATGCAGTCTACTGGTAGCACCAGTTCGATAGTTGAGGAGATGGATCACTGAAAGAATGAGGTTTGCCTCTCATGAAAGGAGACATGCATGAGCCCTTAATTCTAAATTCAAAGATAAGGCCACTGAACTGAGAGTGACCTGGCTGTGGTCCCAGAAAGTTATGTTTTAGCGGATTTAGTTTCTACAGCAGAAAAGTCTTGCAGTGTGAGAGGCAGTCTTTCAGACAGCTAGACTCACTTGCCAGTGAAAGAAATACTGGAATAGTAAACTTTACTCAGGACACCGTGGGTTGCTAGAACAGACCGTGGACTACCTGACACCCGGTCATCCTGTATCATTTAATGTGCAAGCTAGTAGTTACTAAAACAGTGGAGGTTTCTGGCTGGATTTCAAGTCTGGTCCAAGAACAGTGGGGTTGAAAAATCCTGTTATTTGATCATCAGAAAGGTACAGTGTTGTGCAAACATCCATGTCCAAGAAGTGAGAGTACAGCCTTGGGCCACCTTGGCAACTGTACAGTTCTTCCAGCAGCTTCCTTTGCTTTCACATGTTACGACTTTAGAAATTAGAGTATCATTAAGAAATTAGTGGAAAATAGAGAGTGAAAAATAATGTATGCACTGTTAGTATATTGCCTTCCTTGACACCTGAAACAAGAAATAAATTCTTAAATAGCAAAGAGAGGGAGAGAAAGAGGAGTGAAGCTGAACAAAAAGTAGGTTTTTTTGGAAGACAAATGAATATTGCAGTTGGAAACTAATTAGAGATTTTAGGAGTATGGAAATTTTCAGTGAAAATGCTTCCCTTTCAAAAAGGAAACTGCTGGTCTTTTGGTGAAGAAAAGGTTACTTTTAGAAAGTATTTTCTATTGATTTTATCAACATGTCTGTGATGGAATGACAAGAATCGAACAAACATTGCTGAACTGTGAAGAACTTTGGCTTAGGTCCAATAATTTTGGGGCCAAGAGCAGCTGTCATGAAGAGTGAGGGACTTTTATAGAAGAGCCAATGGTTGCATGAGATACACTAACAGTAGTTAGTCCAGAGGTGAAGGCAATTTTTCAATATAAAAGAAAGATTCAGAGTAAAAGAAAAAAACAGCATATATATAGAGACATAGGGAGTGAGAAAGAGGAACAGTCTAATATTATCAGACAGTTTTGGAAACATGGGAAATTAAATATGTATTTAGAGAGGGTATAATTGAATATTCTTCATTGTCTAGTGGATTCCACAAAATGAAGGAGATTTTGTTTCCTTACAGAAGCATTTCCCTATACACTGGTTGGTGCCAAAAAGAAAGAGAGAAAAATCACTTTGAACAGTTCAAATTAAAACCAATAATCCTGGACAAAAGACTGTCATGAAAATCACAGGATCACACCAACATAACTTTGACCCATACACTTTTTAGTCAGTGAAGGGTCATTGGAGCCTCGTGTAGTCTGCAGTTCTTGATTTTCAATACATGTAAGGTTGGAGAAGGAATAACAAAATTTGGGCCTAAACACATCCATGAGAACCAGGTTTATCCTGACATAGCTGTGTTCTGAATAAAACATGCAATTACCATAGTATGTGACAATCACGTGAACATGTTCCCATGTGGCTTTTGGGTAAAGTCTGGAGAAAAAATGTGGGGGTGATCCTTTCCGCTGCAGAACTGGGAATGAAATCAGACTTCTGAGCTATAAGTGTTTGTTCACCTGTTGCTAGCTTCTCTCTGACCAACTTTCCTGTATTCACCAGTTTCATAAACTTTTCTGTGAGGCTACTTGCCTGGGCAGTAAAAATAGATAAAGGCCTATTCACATCTAAAATAATACAGAGGAAGGACAACAGCTGAGAAAAACAGTTCTTGGAGAAAGAGCAAAATGATCTAGGATATCTATTACTTCCTGAAAAGTCTCACAAGTTTATCTATCATGCTGAATGTCTTCTAGCATGAAGGAATCCTGCGGCATTCAGGATCACAGGAATGTTAAGTTGTATCACACTGGAAGTCCATTTGGTCCACTGTCCTGTGAACAGTGATCAAAGCCACACACTTCAAAGGAAGGTGCAATGAAGTATGAACAAGACACTTACGGAAATATCCAGCTTTTGATTCTTCTTTCTTATTCCACATAACCAGTGAATGGCTTATGCTTTGTAGCTAGAAAATTTCTACCTCGTTAAAGAATTTCTACCTCTTCTAGCTTTTACATTTTTTTTAGTATCATTGTGTACCTTCTTGTCATATACAAAAATCTTTCCATTTCATTTCAATAAAATTGAGTGTAATCTTATTGCATGAATTTCTCCCCATTTTATCAATATTGTGTAATTAACTTTCCATATTCATATTCACCTGTCTTAGTGGATAAAATACACTTTTTGGCAGTCCAGTAGATTTTGAAAGACTTAGGTGATCAAGTTATAACAATCTGTTGAAAGAATTTAATCCTGTTTGCTCTTTCCAATGCAAAAGCTTCAAAGGTCAGTTCAGATAGACTTTACACACTGCAGAGGTGTTCATTATTTAAACTCATGGATACACCTCTCATGCAGGCAAATTTTAGCATATGAGCAGCTTTTAAGATATATTTGCTGTGTACATATGTTTATTCCTTAATAATTGAGCAAGATGATGAAGACTCTGCTGGAGAAGGTAGTTGCTAGGAAGGGATCATCAGTACCCCAAGAGAGCCAGGAAGTATTTTGACAGACTTGAAATGACATGATAGGGTAATTCCTTCCCTTTCTCCAGCTATTCCAAGGATAAGAAGCTGTGCTGGATTTCTTCAAGGAGGAATAAAAATCTTTCTGCTTTGGGCACACAAGCTCCATTAAACTTTTTGGAGGGAAATGTTTCTTCCTTCTGTGCTTGCACTGCAGCTGAGGATAAAAAAAGAGATAATACTTCCCTGACAAAGCTTTCAGACCATCTTTCTGGAGAGTTCTTATTTAATTGCAAGAATACAGGAAAGTCTAAGTATTAAATGCACCTGAATTTTCAAATTGTTTTCAATTTCGATTGTGTGGATGGCATTGACAGACATACAGTGTTTTTCTTACATGGGGATAAAACTAAATAGTGTCCTGACTTGTGCACCACTGGAACGTTGAATTCTTTGAGCAGACTGGGATAGGTTTGTTGGGGGTTTACAAATTTTTGAAATGGAGAAATCTGTAATTGGCCAGTGATTGCTGATTTTTTTGTGACTTATGATCGGAGCTTGAAAAAGAGCTTTATTCACCCCTTTGAGTTTAACAGATGTATCAAATGTGAACAAATCAAAAGCCAGGGAAGAAGTCAGATTCTGGACTGGGGAGTATACCATAAAAATAATAACAAAGGGAATTGAAAAGCCACTGAAATAAAAGACTGTGATTCAGTTTAGGTCCACACACGGTAATGCATTATTAGGCAGTTATTTCTCCCAGTTAATCATTAAATGCACTCCTACACTCTTAAAAACTAATGTGAGGAACACTTTTTGGACAGAGAAGAAAAGTACACACAATGGATATTTCAGTAAGAAGCATGTGAACCAACAAAATAACAGCTCTCTGTTCTGTATAGCTCTATATTCCTTTACAACTAGGTTGTTTCATTACTAATTCCAGAGCATTAGTATGTATTGTGTTATTCTGTACAGCTTGTTGTACAGAAACAATTCAATAAATGAAAAGTCTGATTTCTAAGTATTATTATTTTTGTTCAGATTTGCTTTGTGGTGCAAGATTCTTTTGATTGCTTCAGACCTACAACAATCCCCTGTTGTTTATCATAAATAACAAGTTGTTTTATTTCTCTGGGCTTGCAAGTTTCATTTTCTTCTGTTGCTATAATTTCTATTCATTTTTAACATGAACACATTTTCCTACAGAAGTGGTCTTATATCTAACCATACCTTGTGATTTGTTGGCTGTGAAAAGCATTCTAGTTGATGAGAAAAGGGTGAAAATCATTCCACCCCCTCACCAGAGTAAACTGAACTTTCTAAGGATATATTTTTGTCCCTTTTTGAAAGGGGATAGGTTATGCCCTCATTTCCAACTGCCCACTTGTTAGACATCTTTCTACATTGAATTTGGAAAGAAGTTTGGAGTGGTGCCATTAACTTTATTTCCCACAGAATTCTTCTTGTATCACCTTGATCCAGCATTGTCGCAAAGGAACATTGTCTTTGTACAAAAAGCGTTATTTGAAACAGCATAGTGGGTGTTGATTTGTCCAGGATCACCAGTTTTGCAAAATCCTTGAAAACTGTATGGTCTTTCTTCTGAACTGATCTTTTCTATTATGCGTGAGGAGAGGGAATTATGGCCTCCATGATAATAAATTATCTCATATTTGTATCTATCTTTCTTCCCTAGTGAGAGCTTTGCATATTTTCCATGCTGAGGGTTGAGTAACAGGGCTGTCTGACACCAATACTGTAATTTTTAACTGTGGTCTTTTAGCCACTTTTTTCACAATCAGAGCCCTTTAGAGCCCATAGTCAGGGATTCACTGGTTTTATGAAAACAGACAGACTGGATCATGCTGGTCGTCTGTCAGCTATGCCACTCTGCACTAACACAAGAGAGTACATGTGATTTACTCCAATGAACTCCTACTCCCACAGTTTCCCAGTGTCCCCCCCTGCAATCTTTAACAAAGATGTGATCAGTCATTTTGGTCTTTCATTCAACTGGGAAAAATGTGCTAAGAGACACTATAAGATGACCAGAGCTTGTCTTGCTGTCTAACAAACTGATAAATCTGCATAACCAATTTATACAGTTTTTCTAACTGTACAGGAAAATGAGGTACAGCTAATAGCATGCCTCTGATAAGAGTCTATTGACATTTTAACTGCTGAAGACCCATTTAAAATGTGCAGAATCTAAATCTGCTGGGGGCAGGGGAACTGAAGTGTTACATCTGCCATTTCTTGTGGTCAGGAATCCTTCTTCCACAACCGCGGGGGCAGCCGCATCCAACAGGCAAGGGTTTCCCACTGATGGTGCGAATCCATCAAATAACTGGATGCTTCCTGTTGAAGGCACACAGTTTCTTCAGGAGCCCAAAAGAAGCACTCAGCTTTTCACATGTCATAGCAAACACTCCCACTGCATCCCCAGGTTGTCTTTGCCCAACTCATACTCCTGTACTTCTTTTATTTTTTGGAACGTCTGTCCTCTTTTGCTTTTTCCCCTACAAGACAAATATGTTTTAGTCTTCACCACATTATGAATGTGCAAGCAAATAAGCAAGGAAACACTACAGGTCTTCTTGTGTACTCAGCAACCCCCATTTCCTTGACCATGTCCCGTTGAATGATGTGTAATGGCTGTCTGGAATTCCTCTTCTTCCAATTATTTCTTCAGCACTTTCTGATCCATCAGTCTTCACTGGCATGCCTCTCAACAAAATCTGGCAGGATTCCTTCCTGCTTCAAGAGCAGAATTCATTCATGTCTAACTTCACATGCCCATTTTCTTTTATTTAGTTTCCTATGGTCTTTCTCCTTTCAGCTGTTTTAACACTCTAATCTCTCTTCATTATATGCTCTCTTAGATCCCCCAATGATCCCTCCATCTTGTCTGTGAAGACCACCTGACTCTTTTCCTGACTCTCTTCCTCTCTTCTCTCTTTTTCCACCCTTTTTTTCTTACCTTTGGATAATTTTGTCTGCAAACATAAATGTAGCTATCAGTTCTGTTTTGGACCATTGTCGTGGTTTAACCCCAGCTGGCAACTAAGCAACACCCAGCTGCTTGCTCACTCCCCCCTGGTGGGATGGGAGAGAGAATCAGAAAGGTAAAAATGAGAAAACTTGTGGGTTGAGATAAAGACAGTTTAATAGGTAAAGCAAAAGCTGCACACACAAGCAAAGCAAAACAAGGAATTCATTCACTACTTCCCATCGGCAGGCAGGTGTTGAGCCATCTGCAGGAAAGCAGGGCTCCATCACGCATAATGGTTACTTGGGAAGACAAATGCTGTAACTTCGCACGTACCCCACTTCCTTCTTCTTCCCCCAGCTTTTTATTGCTAGGCATGACATCACATGGTAGGGAATATCCCTTTGGTCAGTTGGGGTCAGCTGTCCTGGTTGCGTCCCCTCCCAACTCCTTGTGCACCCCCAGCCCACTCGCTGGTGGGGTGGGGTGAGAAGCAGAAAAGGCCTTGACTCTGTGCAAGCACTGCTCAGCAGTAACTAAAACATCCCTATATTATTAACACTGTTTTCAGCACAAATTCAAAACATAACCCCATACTAACTTCTGTGAAGAAAATTAACTGTATCCCAGCCAAAACCAAGACAGATACCTGTTTTTGCCAAGTCTGCCTTCTGTCCAAGCAAACCCCTCGCCTTTACTGGCTAATGTATCCTTGTGGATTTCCAGCCATGAGCTCAAGTTCAGCTAAGTAGAGCAGTCAAATGTCCTTTAACCTTTTTTCCTGTCTGTTACCACACATGTAATGCTTATTGTCATTGGTGACTCACAGCCATCCCTGATCCCTCACATCCAGGCCATACCTGAATTTTGCTGACTCTCTGCAATGCATGTCTAAGATGTGTCCTTCTCTCTGTCTCCATCACTTATCTACAACTCACCCTAACTTTTATCTGGAGAACTGTATTTTTTTCCTTTCAAGCACTGACAGCTGCTGTTGTTTCCTGCTTATGTCTGTTGAAAAGACAACATCAATAACCATTTTCCAAGCTCATGGGATTATTGCCTCAAGTCTCTCTGCTGGGTTTCCTTTCTGAAACTGAAAGATCACACTGAACATTATGTTTCTCATCTTCTTGACTTAGCTTATCAATACTTCATTGGGTTGTTCCTGTTGGAGTCTCCAGCAGACATCCACCATCTACTGGTTAAAGTTCAGATGGGGTATTAGTGGTGTCCTCCACCTTTGGAAGATCGCTCTCCCCAACAATTCTAAAAGCCACCTCATTATCTTCTTTCAAATCTTTAAATCTCTCCATCTCTCAGTGACTGCTTGGGATCTAAGGAGAGCTCTGTCCTACTTATGTAGATATCTTCATTCGAACTAGTTTTCTGCTATCTTTAGTGGAAAATAATGCACATTTTCTGGTGTAACTCATCTGACTTATTTCAGGTATCTACTGCAGGGTGAGATTAATCTCACTTTACAAGTGATTATTCTTTCTTACTGACTGCCAGGGGAACACAGAAAAAACAGCTCAGATGCAGATGAATTTGCAGCTGTTCCTACTAACCCACCTAGTTATCTAACGATGGGTAGATATAGACTATATCTGTAGTCTCTATATATCTATAGACTCAAACACTTAAATTTAGGTGCCTACGGTGTAGGTGTCTACACATGAGGTGGGTGTCTAAGTTCTTATTATATCAGTGGAGATCTAGTTAGTACAGTCAACAGAGCCTGGAGAACAATTCAGCTGGGCACATGTCTGCACCAGAATAAGCTGAATAACTCTCTAACCTCTTCTAAATGCATCTTCATGGACTACAACAGGAGCTTGGACATCTATCCCACATGTCAACAACTGTATGTAGACTTAGACGTCTTTACCTTAAACTGAACCCGACCCTTGGCATCTGAACTGGATCCAAGTCCTTCCCCAAGACTGTGGTATGTTTAGGTTCAGATAACTAACCATCTAACTGGTAGGTTACTGGCCTATACTTTGTTTCATGTTGCTGGCAAATGAAGCTACCACTATTACCTCAGTTTACTGTAATATTGGATCAGCAGACTCAGTTAATGGAACTGCCTCTACTAAATCATCAGTTATTTCTTTGGTCTTGATGACTTGGGATTATTTGCAGTATGAAAATCTTAAATATATGAGCTTTAATGCATACAGAGTACTTTTACTGACTCATAAGGGCAAATGCAACACTATTTGGGAATGCTGCAAAAAATGACTTGTCTTCCTGGGAATAGCATCCCAGACAGATGTTATCAACTTGAGTTTGAAACTGACTTTTTCTGTAAGAAGGAAAAAATGGTCATTAAACTGAACGGTGCACCACTTTTGCCCCTTGTGTGAAGTTAAACAAACTTTCCTCTAAGAAAAGAATATTAAATCCTAATGCTAGTTAATCCAATTTCCCCTGCTGCACACAAAAGAAGTGCTATTACCACCCATGCTTCTGCAGAATATTTTATAAAGGATCACCTCTCTTAAAACAAGGGATGTTTTTTTCCTTTTTTTCTTGATTCCCCTGCTTACATCTGGCATGACCTCCCATAATTTTCAGGATGCAGATCTAGCTGTCTAACGAAATCAAAAAAAGAACCATTTAGAGAGAAATACACCAAATTCAAGTATCTTTTCCTTTGGACAAACCATATCTTTAAATCAGCTCATGAAGAAGTTACAACCTCTTTCCTGCATCATATGCAACAAGATCATAGATTCATATTCACTTATTTTTCCCAAACAAACACAATACCCAGTCATGAGCTTGAAAACTACAGTCCTTGAATTATGAGTTCCTTTCCAAAACTTTTTCCCTTTCCCAGCTTCTTTAAGTAGGCCATATTTTTTCTCCAGTCCTGCTAGATTTCAGGGGTCACCACTGACATTCTTTTGATGAAAAAAGGTTTTTTTTGTCTCTGGGGTTCTCTGCTTCAGTCTTTGGAGGAGGAGCTTTCAGGTCAGAAAACTCATCTTACTTAAAGCAGAAAGCTGCCACTTGGCAATGTAACCTCTTCATCTTCGGCGGTGGTGGGAAGGGGTTGTCAGTGGAGCAGGGTGTACCTGTATGCTCAGCAGTCAGCCCCTGCTTTATCTGCACTAATACTGTTGTTCTGGAGACGCAAAAGGGAAGGAGTTTGAAAAGTTATCACAATACCTTTACAATGGGTCTTTTGTAACCTAAAAAGTAGCATATACACACCAGATGATAGTAGGGATACTGTATGCTTTACTACAGCTGGTAAGACTTTTCCTGTAAGAGTTTTGCTGGTTTTAGCAGCAGTCCAGGACCAAAAAATTCCTCAGAAATATGAGGTTAAGAATAGACAAATAGAAAAATAGGGTGTTGGGTTACAAATAGAGTATGTTTAGATCTTGACTTTAGCTGACATTATACATCCTTGCCCTTTTACTACATATTGCTTCCAAGGCTTGAGTAATATTTCAGCTATATATTGCAGATGTTCCACAAAACTTCTGCTGTGTGGGCACATGCATGCACTCCCGCCTCACAAAGGTAATATTATAGTTGTTCATATCTTACAACAATCCATACATGGAATTCTGCATAGCAGAAAAACCATGTGTCCATATCAGTGGATAGTCAAGGCTAGCTTAACTTGGGTATTTTCGATGTACTCTGAACTACAGGATATCAGACATGATCTGCTTTGGTTTTGGTCTGTTCTAGCGCCTATGAAATCAATGGCAAAATTCCTACAAAATTAGGTGGTGCGTGATCATAGGAAGAGGAAGTTGTATAGGCATTTTGCAAAAACACATATATATACATTCTACATTGTAAAATGTCACTTAAATATTCTCTACTCCATCACTTGAAGCAACTTTCTTCACAAATCTGGAGAAATTCCTCCTCATAAGTTAAAAATAAAACTGGTGTGAATTGTACTTTTCTAAAGACAAAAAAAGAAGTTAAAAAACACCCCCTTACAAGGGTGCATGTGTGTGTGTGCATGTGTGTGTGCGCGTACGTGTGTGTTTGTTCATATTTTCAAAAGAACTTTATTTTTATGCCTCCTTTATCTCAGCAGGCTGTCCAGCGTAGGATGAAAACATTGTCATATGCACATAAGACATGGGGAAAATGCATCCAACTGGCCTGCGTTTTCTCATCTGTTACAGATTTAAGATCTTTAGCTCTACAACATTTAGAATTTCTCAAAACCTGAAAACCAGAGAGCGAGAACTGTGCACAGGAGAAAATCTCCTCTCATCACACTGGGATTATTTTTCTATCCCAGGTGCTCGAGCCTAGACTTTCTCTTAGTCTAATTGATAACCGGCAGGCTCCTCCCCTTAACCCACTGACTTTTGTGCGTTCTGTTCCCGGGCGACTACTGTTTCACTGTTCTACCTCATTCACTTATGGTTGACCTGGAGCTCCTGGGTTAAGCTTCCCCACTGGTATTCAACCTTGGACCTTATTATTGTTCTTCTTGTCTGACCTCCGATAGACTAAATTCTAACAAGGTGATCTGAAAAAAATCACTCATTTTTTCTGTGTGGTTTCATGGTTCGTCTTTTTACCGCTCTCGGCTGATGTTCTTTTCTCCACTTCAGACCACCAAGTGCTCTGCTTTAGTTTGTCAATTTATAGTGCTGTCATGGTTTCAAATGCTGCGACTATTGTGTAGCATATACTCTCCTGACCTCTGAAGCAACTTTCTGTATTTCAATTGTTAACTCATTAGGGGTTGGAAGAACAGCTGAAAAGAGAATGGCCTTTTTCCCACAATTGCTTCCAATGAGCTGCTTGAAGAGTTATCACAATCCAGGATTAACAGAAATCAAGAGCATGCTGCTAAAAATTAGCTCCAGCTATTTTGTGTTCTTGCCTAAAGGAAACAAACAAAAATTCTCAATCCCAAACAGTACTGATGCTCTTCATCCGTTCACCACTAAGATGGAAGAAAGTAGCATATTCATAAAGCTAGTAATGAAAAAATAATCTTCTGATTTGGGTAATTCAAGTTCTTTCCCAAAGTATGCCAAAATATAGACAAAACATGTTCTTGAACATCATTTTTGTATTTAACTACTTTTACTGTCCGCAGTCAATATTTTATTTACACTGGTCCTTTGTCTTTGGATCCTGGGCCTTGAATTGACTTCTCCCAATCAAGTTTTTCTAATAAATAGTTTCAGCTCTTTCCCTTTCAAAATACGTTGGGAAGAGAGAAGAAGAGAAAGAGGGAAATGAATAGAAAGTACCACCAGATTTTATCCTGAAGTCAGCTCCCTCTTGAGACAAGAGTGCAGTCATAACCGTGTTAATTAAAAAAAAGAAATTTCTTTGCCTTCCTTCTTTTCCATTTAAGTGGAGAAATCATCTTGCTCATTGAGCAAATAGAGAGGTGTTTCTGCCATTTAGGGACAGATTTACAGCATTAGCAAAAAGTTCATAATTTTCATACTCTGAATTTTCAGATTAATGCACAACATCTTATTTCTGAGGTTTATCTCTGTAGCAATGAGTGAGCCACCAGTTTCTAATTGGTAAAAATAGCCTATGGTTTTGCCATTTTAAAGAATTTAGTGTGGTTTAGAATGTAACAGTTCTAAACATGTAACATCTAGTTACACATGCAAAATTTTTTTAAACAAAATGTTTTGAATGATTTTTCTGTCTTTTCTCCAGCATCACAGGTGTTTAGCTCTACCACAGATTTTGATATCAACAAAAAAAAATAACTTTTTGGACCTTGTGGGAACTATGTTGAACCTTTAACAAAATACTTCATTTTGAGAGACTACTTTGTACAGCGTTCTCCCAGGTAACACTAGTCATGGCTGCACAGTTTTCTGATAACATGAAATACTTGAAAGCACCCTTTTTTTTGTGTCAGAGAATCATAATAACAACAGCTTGCATTCTTGTAGGTCTCATCATTGAGGGTTTCAGAGTAGTTTGCAAACACTGACTTAAACTTCACAGTTTTCCAGAGGACAAGACTGACTTGGCTGTATCTCTACTAATTTAAATTAGCATGATATGGGAATGACCTTTTTCCTCCCAATCCTATAATACCCTTTTTAGAGATGGGTAAATTGAGGTATTGGCTAGCAAGTGTCTTATCCAAAGCCACAGACTGAGTCAGTACAAACAATATAATTGGTATCTGATATCTATTCGTCAGCCTTCTAAATCACTTGCTAATTCTTTCATTATGCTTGATGATTTAGCACTTAACAGTTTTGTTCAGTATAAGTCCACCTGCTTCAAAAGACTCTCTTTTAAACTGTGTATATAAACAATATTAGCGTAAGGTTTAAATAATTAAAAAACCAGAAGTTAGTGACTATTTTAACAGAGTTAAAACAATGGTATGAAGTGGAAGGAATGTAATCATTGTGGAGTTGATACTGCCTAAAAACAATGGATGCATTTGATTGCCTATGTCAAACACCATTAGACTTTTTACTTTAATAAAACAGAAAAGCCAATACTATACAGCAACTTAAATCAATTTCCCTAGAATGACATTACAGCTGCCAGATCTAACAGAGTTGTAGAATATTTCTTTTCTGAAGAGGTAAGGAGCTCTCAAATATTATTGTTCCATTTAAAAAATATATATTTGCATGGAAGATAAAATGATATCAGAAAGCAATTTGTGTTAGTGTTTGTACAAGCAATTGCAAAAAAAGAAGCTGGCTGATTGTGTTGCTGTGCTTCTTCTCCATCATTGTTTTTAACAGATGGTTTGCTATTATGACTGCCTTTACTTCAACAAGACTTTATAACCTTGGAAGTTTTTTTGTTTGTTTGCTTTTTTGCTGGTAGTGCACCATTTGTATTTTAAAAGTTTATGTGGGTTACTTTGTCAGTGCTTTGAATCTCAGTTAAATTCTGGTCTCTTATGGTGCTGGGATAGTAAATCTGTGCGTGATCTGGACCCAAACGTATTTTGATTGTAAATAGAAAACCTTCTTTTATGAGGATGTTCACTTCACAGCTTGAGCAGTGTAATTTTTATACAGGTCTCAGCAATCAATAAAGAAGCCACAGGAGGAATGATTTATCTTGTTGGTTACAGCAACTGTCACCGAGAGAAATTGTAAAAGATCAATTTACACAACCTGGTGTGAGAACGTTATTGATATAACACGGCTGATCAGTTTCTGGTAGTCTATGGGCAGACAACGAGGAGAGAACCCTGCCCTCGGATAGGGCCACTCACCAAGATCTTAATAGACTCACTGGTCCATAAAATGGACACGAAGCCAATGAAGGGCGAGATTCTGCGCACTCATGGTACACTGACTGGCCTGCAGGAAAATGGATTGGCTCAGCTCTGATTAGTTAGTTAAGCAGTGTCATGCATCCTCCTTTTTTTTTTTTATTCCCCCCCCCACTGTGAGAACTGTTCACTTGGAGGCTCACTGCCTTAATTACAAAGGGCCCTTTTAACTACAGGTCACAGGAGTTGGCTCACTTGACAGGAAATAAGGAAACAAGCTACCTTCCTGGAAAAAAAAAAAAGAAAATCAAACTTCCACTCCTCAAATTAGTTAAATGAAGCTTATCAACACTTGTTAGTTGATCCTTTGACAGTCTGTTAATTGCAGCTGGTACATTAAGTTATGTTATAACCAGCAGGACATAGGATTAAAAAATAAATAAATCTACTGATATGCCACATGGCATGTGTTGGTGGAGAAAACAAAGTAAGAACAATGTTGATCTTTGCTGTAAATATCACAGCACAAAAGACCTTTATAGGATATTTTTGTTCTTATTCTGTAGAATTAAATTGTATTCTAACTTTAGGGGCTTCTTTGGATCAGAAAAGAGCTTCTCTATACAATGAGATTAGAAAGGTTCTCATTGTGTCTTCTTAATAAAAACCAACATTAGCCACTCTGTAAATATAAGCAGCCTGTACTTATGGATGTTATACACACAGCTTTTAATATACTTCTCCTGACATATATTCTCCATTATATTCTTTTATTTACAGACAATAATTTCTCACTGTTATTACTGGAGGGAAAGAAAAGAACATTAGCAGCATTAAGAAACCCCGTGGCAGTTGTTTCTCCTTTGTAGGAAGTGACTCTACTGTATAACTGCTAACAAAATAAAGGATCCAAAGGCACATCAAGGGGAAAAAACTGTTTTCATGTGTTTAACCTGTTAATTATAGTAATCTACACCACAGTGTAAGTATTGTAACCTGGAATGGGAAACGGGTGTTTGAAAGAATGAGCTGACTAAGACAAAAATGATTAAATCCACACTTCGAATGGACGATTTTCATATGTAATTTGAGCTACACATTCTTAAGTTGTTTCATTTTCACATTTCCGTACTCATCGGCACGTATCAAAGTGAAAGACTAGCTGAAATGAATGTTTTCTTACCTTCATCTGCTGGAGTATTTTAAATACTTCTCAAAGGCTGAAAGACATGTTCTTCTGGACCCATAATATGTGTGTTAAGATGTGTTTTATGCTAATATAAAGTCAGATTTCAAAATCCTCAGCATCCCAACAATATTGCTACTTTTTTATCTACAGAACACATATAAATGCAATGTTACTTTCATACTTCTAAATATTCAAAGTCCCTATTAATTATCAAAGTCTTTCCATGTGATAGAACTAGCCAACAGGCCTCACTGTGTTCATGATACATGTCCTGAGCACAGACAAATGTGTCACCCCCACCTCCAGTTCCTTCAGGTCTGAAAGTCAAATTCTTTGTTCTGAAAATGGATGGGGTGCAGGTGCTGTCCCTCTTCCTGTGCTCACAACAGAAAAGAAATAAAGGAAATATGACCAGAGCGAAGAAATGTAGCTTGTGAGTCCTGGGGAAAGGAGTGGGTGGGGGAAGAGGATGGAGATGGCCAGATGGGGATGATGACAGCTAGAAGGAGCCAGGGCTAGGGGAGAAAGAAGGGCATGAGGGAACTAGCACTTAGTATGTTCTCCACATGCTGAAATAACTTGATGTTACTCTACACCCAGATGTGCTAGTAACCCCTCAAGCACACAGACTTCTGGAGTGAGAGTAATGGCCTGGTCCAGCTGTGGGGCTTGCTCCTTTCTACCCCCAGAAAGGAGAAGCTCCCACCTCTGGGGATACATAACAAGGTGCAAGGATGGCCACAGTGCCTGTTGCCCTTTTCCAGACCTCCTGTCTTACTCGTCCTTGATCAGGTTCCAAGCCAAATTTGGTCACAAATAGATATTTATGCCATGTTTTCAAGTGGGGGGTGGGCAGAGGAAGAGTCGTTTTCTCTCTGCAGCTGCCAGGCCATTCACTGCCTCAGGCAGTCAAAAATCATTAGCCAGCAATGTTCCTCCTCTGCCCTTCTTATAACATACTTGGGATCTTCCCAGCACTCAAACAGATGCTGTACCCATGTCCGACACACGGGTGTTACCTGTACAAAGTGAGCCTGGGCATGTGGCAACTGAGCTGTCTCAAGTATGATGGTCATCTCCCTTTCTGCTTTGATTCCTTTCTTATTACCCTTCTCTGCTTTCAGAGCTGCTGCTAAATGTACACCATGCTCCCTGACTCAAAGTCAGACAATTCCAGTGACTATACCCCAAATGAGTGACTACTCAGAATTATAGAAAAACATACTGAGGAAGTTCTTAACCAAGATTTTCCCTGATTCATTGTAGGGGCAGCTGGTAACAGCACCCTGTATTCAGGTCGTTAAAGCCTTTCTATTATAGAAAATCCCTGTGACCTTTTATTTTGAGAATCGCTCACATTTCTTTTGTTTGTAGAAGGTGTTTGATATTCAGCAGAGGAAATCCCCTTGGGCCACAGAAGTGTCTTCTCTTTGTCCCATGAAATTCCATTTAGGATGCAAAGTGACAAAAACTGCCATTACCCTTCTTATTTTTATGTCTTGGGAAAACATTGGTAGGCTCCAGGCTGTAGGCCAGGCTCACACTGGCACTGCCAACACCAAGAGACACAGTGGACCAGCTGAAGCCAAGCAAATGGAAAGTTAGGTGAAGAAGAGAACAAGTCTGTGGTTTTAGATTATAAAAAATTCCCAAGTGAGCAGCTTCCATCCCAAACCACCCCCTAAAATCCTTAGCACAAAGGGTAGGAGTAAGGTAAGCCAGACCAGGCTGCTTCTTGACACCTTGTAGACTCGAGATGTTTTCCTCATTCACACACATACCCAAGTGTACCTTTCCTCAGCTCATGTGCATCCGTACAGTTAAAGTTCTCCATAACTCTAGTGATAGCATCCTGTACTGCAACACAGAAGGTTCAAGATTCACGTGTAACTTATGGTGCTGGAAATAAGAAAAGGAGTGTTAAAATAGTTTACAGCAGAGTTGACTTTAAATTAACTTTCCTGAGGCTGCATAGCTAGTACTTGAGAGTTACAAAATACCTCTGACCCCTAAATTATCCCCTTTTACATGAATGCATTCTGGTGGAAATGTGTGTTACATATGATCATACTGTGTTTTCCAATTGACCCTGTCAAAAACAGTATTTAGGGTGGAGGTATTCAGGTGGTAAGAGGGGGTGAGCACATACAACTAAAATGCTGATACTTTAGTCTTAAATGCTTGACTTTACAGTCCAAGTAATTATTTTCACCTAGTGGTTTATAAGCCTGGAGTCTCATATGTTCTTATATTCAGAAATAACACATGCCATCCACTAAAGTCAATCTTAGCTCAGGTATGTCATTCTTTGATTAAAAAATCACAAGATTTAAGAATTCCAAAGAACTACCTAGAACACGATAGCTACACAATCCATATCATTAGCGTGGTTTGTGAATTCAGTCACTGAAGGTGTTGCACACTCCTAATATTTTACTTCTTATGCAGAGAGATCCTGCTCAGGACTTTATGGAAGTATGTTCTTTGCCCTGGAACAAGAAGCTAGAACTTGCTTCTTCACCATTTAAGCATAGATCTATACTGCTCACTGTGCTCAGGTATTAATTTTATCCAGGACTTACAATCATCGCATCCTGGAGAGGACCACACACATATATGAAGATGACCATATTCAGCTTCGACTGAAGCTTTTCATAACTAGGGTTGGGTGAAAAATAAATCTCTAGTTTAGAGGGATTTCAGACTTTATTTTTATACCAATTCAGAGATAAATCATATTTTGTTTTCAGAATTTCTCATGACATAGGAATTCTGAGATTTTTTTGAACCCACAGAGGGGCTTCTGAAATGAAATGTGCTCTCAGGAACTTGGCAGCTGATGAGTAACGTTGATGTGATTCTTGCTAGCTTCACTTCAGAACAACAGCAATTCAAAGACTCATGCACATACCTTAAAATGTTTTTAACCTAATGAAGACATCTTTACCTGTGTGGTATAAAGGTCCTTATATCTATATCTGAACAAATAGACTAGCTTCTTCAGTCCTTTATTATGGTAGCTTTCTAGGGACATTACTGGTAGTACAAAAATATGAACTGAGTTTCTAATGACTAAATGCATTTGTAAAAGATTTCCAGCTAAGATGGTCTTCTGCAGCATGGGGAGGCACTGAGCACTGTGCTAAGCCTTATAGGAACATGCGTCCTTCTACTTGCTGTTTGCTTCCAGCAGGGAAAGGGCTAAGAATGTGCTGCAAAGCCCCAGCCATGCCGGCGCTCGGCAGCACGTGTCAGCGCTGTGTTAAATGGATAAACTGAGGCTCTGATGATTACCCCACCTCTTACTACCAATTAAAAAGACATAAAGCCGGGGACACTGGCACCAGGGCAGAGGCTTAGAAGCCACGCTGCTCGGAGGATCGTTCAGCCTCTCTGCGGATATAAACAGGGCAGAAATCAATTTTACTAATTGCAGTGGATACCATGAGATCTGTATCACCAGTCTTTTGGAAATGAAATGCAGGTAATGAAACCAGCTGAAATGAAGACATTAGCAACTTGTGACACTTATGCATAATACACACATGAATAGAAATGTCTCAGGCAGAATTTAGGACAACCGTCAGTAACTATCGTTCAAATCATCTGGTCTCTTTTGTCCCCCAAACAATTCCTTTTCCTATGGCAAATGCAGTAGCCAAAGTGAATTCACATCCTGACACAGCATGTGCACCCATATTTGTATGTTACTTCTGTTGTACAGTATTGCTGGTGAGTTTGGGTGGGATTTACCTGACTGACAGTAAACTTGTTTTAGGTGTTTATGTTAGGACAAAATGCATTATGTCCCAGAATTGCCTTCTTCCTTCCAGCCAGAAGCCAAAGTTAATGAGGTGTAGAAGGCTGCATCTGTGTTACCTCAAAACCAGAGGAGTAGTGTCCACCTGGGTGCTCTTTAAGGGCTCATGTTTCAGCAATAATACGAACAGCGAGGATGGTGATGGTATATGTTCTTGGTGCTAGTGATGTAACTCCTGGCAGTAATGTTCTGCTGCTACTGCAAATATGTTATGGCATTTTTGTCCCAGTGTTTCCTTGATTCTGGTTTATATGTATTTTTTGAAACTAACCTAGGTTTAAATCTCTTTTATTTACAGAGTTTGTTAGATTTTGACACTAACGTTTATGCCTTTCTGATCAAAATCTTCTAACCTAGAAAATGTAGGATTTTTGGTTGGATTGTTGGGTTTTGGGCTGGTTTTAATCTTGTTGGTTTAAGTTAATTTCTCTTTGGAAAGAGTCTTTTCCCAAAACACTTGGCTGTACAGAGCCAGAGTTTACAAGGTGCACTAAAATTGAAATATCAAAGAGAACTGTTGAAATGACATGCTTGTGAAATGTATGCAATTATCTGCTATTAACTCATCTGGAATCCTGTGATGAGCAAACTGTGATTTTCAATGTGTCATTACATTGTTGTATCAATGGGTTGTTCAACAGCTCAATTTAAAAAATACTCAAGAAATAATCATTACAAGAGGTAATCCTTCCTATTTGATTCAAATAAATCTGTTCCAGCATTAGGCTGACATGATCATGGATCTCATGAGGTTTCAGTGCTTTGTTTGCATTTGCTTTACAGTATTTACTGCTGATTTTGTTGTTGGGTGTTTTATTTTTTGATAAGACATCTCAGATTCTGTTTTCTAATTATGTAGAGAAGCATGAGGGATAATGCTACCATTTCTTATTTCTTGCTTTAAGCTCCAGTGACACAGTGGTGTTCTTCACACAGCGTCAAAGTAAAGTGATTATTTCGTTATTATGGTGTTATAATATTTTTATCCTCTGGATAATTTTGCCTCTTCTGGTGGCTTTTTAGCTGGAGTTACCCCCTTCTAGCACTGAAAAGGTAGATGTATTTTGTGTTTTTCATTTGAAATTAATAGAATTTGTGTGGAAAATGGTCAACAGTATTCCGGAGTTATCATTTTACTGTGGCTTTCTTCTTTTGCTACTCAATAGACAGGTGGTCTGGAAAATCTGTCTTGCAGAAGAAACTGTCAAGCATATTAAATATGTAAATACACTCAACAATTTATATTCTTAAAAATATCACTTTCTTTCCACTGTTTTTCACCTTTTAAAAAGGATTTTGTAAAATGATTTCCAAATTTCACCATGGTCAGACTCTACTTATTTGAACTTGACTGGCTTTCATCCCATATGTATTCAGCAAGAACTGCTTGTTGACAAAAATAATTGCAAGGTTCCTTCTTTTCCCAACAGAACATATTTCCACTGCCTTGTGACTTGGGAGTTTTTGCTACTGGGCAATCAGTTTGCAGAAGTTTGTATTCAAGTTTTAGGTCCTACATAAATTTAAAAATATTTCAGTATTCTTGTTTACGTGGCAATTTTTCTTCTAGCTAATTACTTGGGGTAACTGTAATGATTGCTCTTTGCAAATGCTGGCTCCTTCCTCTGTAACCAGTGTAAGCATCCAATTGTTTTGGCCAGAAACAGACTATCTTTCAGTGTGTCAGATGACGAAAAGCATGAAGAGGCTTCTAGCAGGTGAATATGTGCTGGTGCATGTGTGTGGGAAGATACTGCTAGCAATCGTTAGGGATGAGGAATTAGCCAGCAGTAGTTTGTGTGATGCAGTAGGTGGGAAGAATCAGCCTACTGAAGTATGAGAAAGGCAGTGGAAGGGGATTGAGCCAGCAGTTGTATATGTGCTGGAGGTTATGATAAGGTGGGTGGAAGAGAGAGAAGAATAAGAATGGGGGAAGAATTAAAAAAAAAAAAAGGGTGGGGATGAAGAAAAGGAAAAAAAAACAAGGAATGAAAAAGAGCAGAAGTGGAGATACTACATGAACTGCCTGTAGCATCAGACCATAATCAAAGAAAAGACAGAATAAGGTGGTCACCTACATTTCTAGGAGATTGAGTGCAACTGGATGAAAACTGCAGGACAAAATGTACTATTAGACGGCACTGAATAGTACACTTCAACAATGAAAGCATGCCTTTGTGTGAGAGCATCTGTTGAGTTGTGAGACCGTGTCTGAGATAAATGATGAAGAACAGCCTACATTGATTTGGTGAAAACAGAACATTAGACATTAGGTAAAGAGTATCAACAGGAGTAAAGGACAAAATAAACCTAAAAAAAAAAAAAAAAAGAGAAGAAATTTTGCAATGCAAAATGTCACATCCTTCGAAGACATTCCTTCACAAGGAAAACACCATGAAATACTCCAGGCTGTCACCATTTTGAACATTGGCAGCTCCTCACTCATTTCCTATGTGAACACTGAGTGCGTAGTAAATACAAAAAGGCCCAGTGGACCAAGTGACCATGAAGATGTGTGCTAAGTGTGTTTATTTGGGAAACTGGAACAGAGTGGCTGTAAAATCACAGCCTAGCTTCCTGCATGACATCTTTCCTGTCCAAGAAGGCAATCCCTTCACAACATAAATTACCAAGGGTTGGCCTCCCCCTGTGGGTGCTAATGGGGTGTAGGTGCAACTGTTTGAAGAACAGCTCTAACATAATGAAATAATGCAGGTGTTTGAATTGCTAAAATACTCACAGAGGAGCTGCACCTGCCAAGAATAGGCAGAGGTACACAAACACATAATTTGTGGCTGCATGAACCGATACCCGGTAGAGACCCTTTTAATAATTTACCACAGAGTCTGTGCAACAAAGTGTCTTACATTGGGAATAGCAACCAAGCACGAAACGGCAAAAAGAAATAACTGGCTGCTCAAGAAAGGGTAGTTGGCTAGGAAGAAAGCTTTGCTTCTACCAGTTTGTTGCTGTGCCCTCTTCACAGATTGTGTGTAAGGGAGGTTGTTCAGAAGTTGTCCAGTTTTCAAAACATTCAGCTATCTGTAATTTCAAAAATGCCAATGCAACACTCACCATGAAATTCAGGAGCAGGAACTCAGCTTGCCAGAGCCATCTACCGCCCCAGTGTCTCTCTGTGTTCAACAGTATATCCCAGGGAATCATACTTTGGTCTTACTGACAACAGGGGAGAGGGGCTGAATCATTGTAGAGACTGTAAGAAAATACATAGATTTTGTCCTGTAGGGTGTTCTTTCTTGTTCAGCCCAGGCTATTGGTGAAAGAAGGTTGTTTTTGTTGAATGATGGCCATTCAATAGTTTATATGAAGTGAATCTGGTAGTCTCAGATGAACGTATAGAAATGGTTGTGCACCACAAAGACTGTGGGTGTTACTTCTCGGAGGTAACTCCTGAAGGGACATGCAACAGCAACAACCTCTTCAAATATGAGCAAGGATGTCTGCAGGTCTGAGGTTCAGGAGGATCATGATCTGCCTTGTTGCCTGCGAGTATTTGCTTTATGCACAAATGGCTACTTAAATGTTCAACTATGGGGTGTTATTCTGCCTTTTTGTTTTCATAAACATTAAATAAGTTTCTTCTCTCTCCCCCCCGTTCATTTTCCTCTTGTGAAACAGCAGTGTGGTGAGATTAGGTACATTTTGGCAATCCCAGTACAATCAGTGCCCTCATTCATAAACTGTGATTACTGTCCTGGGGAAATGAGACCAACTTATATTTGTGGACTTAAAAATCTGGTAACAGTGACTGAAGCAATGTTCAAGAAATGCATTTTAAAAAAATGTGATAGAGGGTTTTTTTATTTTGCTCTTGGCTTTGAAAGCAGTTGAATGAAATGGTTCCATTTGAAAACAAAAACTGCATAATGATGTTTCTATCTCAAAATAAATCTTGCGTTAATAAGGACCACTGGTAGTGTAGTTAGAGAGGCCAAAACATTCTAACCTCCATGGTTCAAGAAAAAATAAAAATTAAAACAAGAGAATTTAAAGTTCTTTTTGGAAAGAAAAGAGAAGAAGGAGCAGGAGGAGGAGGGGGAGAAACAAAAGAGAAACTCTGTCTTTCAGTTTCAATAGTTCTTGATGTTTAAAATCTCTGAAGTTTTCTTATGTGTTATGAAAAGCTACAAATTTATCTTTTGCCATTTTCCCAAGGGAAGCTGACCCAAATCCACCAGCAGCAGTTGAAAAGGTTTTTCCAAGCTTTATCAAATGGCCCCAACAGAGACTAGCTTAAAATTAAAAGCTTCCCCTACCAGAGGGAATATATGTGACTTTAATAACTGAAATGTGTTTTTACTTTCTATTACAGGGGTCAAAAGGTTTCTAAACAAACCAAATTTATCAATTATTTAGAGCTGATTTCTTCTGAAGTGGTATTTCTAAGATATTATTTGGTGGATAAATTCAATGTTCTAAGGCCAGCAGCAGCATTTTATTCATAACAAATTTCTCCTAAACTGAATTTGCTGGGGCAACTTAATTTCCACTATCGTGTTTGCACTGTAGAAATATCAACTGAAGTGTTATAGGGCCTAACTAGTGGGCTTTTCAAAGAGAAATTCCATATAAGCATGCTTATTCAGCACCACCCTGCTTGCCATTTATTGCTTAAGAAATGAACTGGTACATTGTGTCTGCAGTAGAATTTCTTTAGCTGCTGAAAAACCACAAGGCACCTTTAAAGTCAAGAAACAATATCTTAAACTACATTGTCACCCTTGCAGCAAAAGTAAATAAGATAACTGTCAGAAGTTTTGTTAAAGACATTTTAAAATGAAAGACCCATACATGCACACACTTGGATGCACACATTTTCTTAGCTTTCTCTGAGAAGCGAACACTTTATTTAGGTTGTTGCGGAAGGGAATTAACAGTAAATTTAGAAAGAGACCATTCTTAATACCTAATAGGGTCCACTGACCATGTAAATACTCTGTTTGTAATACATTAGCTAAACATACATTGGGTTTCTGCCTAAAGTCTGCCATTTGGTGCAGGCAGAAGACGTTACAGAACAGTTCATAAATTCATGTGGAGCCCTGTTAAATGAAACCAACCATCCAAGAGCTGACATTTTGCCATCTTTAAAATAGCTGCCTCTCTTGCAGTAAAACTTCAGGTTTATTTATGTAAGCAAATATGAAGTAGTAACGCAATCAAGGTGTTATGGAGGTGGTTTTTTTTTTTTTTAGAGAAAGAATCTGACTATTAATAAACAAAAATGCCTTGAATAGGTTCTCCGTATTTATACTTGGAAAAAATTTCTTCCTGAGGAATCACATTAAGGAAGAGTGAAAGCATCATTTTGTGACTGCTGAAAATGGTCCCTTTTTCTAAGCAATATATACTTTCAGAAATATGAATTATTACTACAAATGAAGAACAAACAGGTGAAAGCTCTTCCTTTCTCTTCTGCCTCCCTTTGCCCTTGGGGCAAAAGAATTCTGCTAAAGCATAAGAGATTGGCAAAAAGGGTCAAAGTGAGCCAAATTCGATTGAGGCCTGTCTAATAAGGTGATGAGGAGCTTTTTATCTCCGGCTCAGACTATTACTGAAGTTTTGAGATGATTTGAGGAGGTTGTCAGATGAGGGCTTGAGGTTTGATCTGTGGACTCTGTGCCCTGAAAAGGTCAGATTTAAACTTGAATAGAACTATACACTGAGAATGAGCATGCTTTTGAGTACAAGGTGGTAGTAAGCTGATGATATGGGTAACGAGATTTGGGCCATGGTCAAGCAGGAACTGGAAGGATATAATTCTGCCCCCAAAGTAGCCACATGTCTGAGTGATCTTCCCCTGTCCAAGGTTAGAAGAGAGTTGAATTAGTGGTTCATTTTTGGCCCATTGCTAACAGCGATTGAAAGCTGCACTACTGCGGTTATTCAGTGGCTTGCATGAAATGAGCTGATGGGCACCAAAATCAACATGGTGCTGTCTTTCATGACTGCCAGATTTGTTTTCAAGCCTTGTTCTGCACTGGCATAGCTTTGCTGGGGTCTGTGTCACCTGAGAGACAAAA